>AWOL01S0051367.1:102657-141791 GCA_000715115.1 Nicotiana otophora | reverse complement strand
TAGTCTTGATACTTACTGGGCACCACTGTGGTGTGCTCATGCTACTCTTCTGCACATTTGTTTGTGCAGATCTAGGTAATTGTTCGTTAACTAGCTGTGTGGACTGTTGTTGCGGAGACTCAAGATAAACCTACCGCTGCATTCGCAGGCTTCAGAGTCATCTTCAACTTTTCGTTTTGAAATGTTTATTCTTATTTCTGGACATTTATATTTAGAAGTTTTCTAGCAAATACTCTATAGAGCTTATGACTTGTACTACCGATTTTGGGAACTATAAGAGATTCTATTTAAATAATGCTATTGTTTTAATTATTGTTAGGATTACCTAGTCCTTAAGACTAGGTGCCATCACGATACCCAAATGGAGGGGAAATTGGGTCGTGACAAGTCGGTATCTGAGCCCTAGGTTCATAGGTGCTACGAGTCATAATCGAGTTTAGTAGAGTCTTGCGGATCGGTACGGAGACGTTTGTACTTATCTTCGAGAGGCTACAGAACTATTAGGACAATTTCACTTCCTTCATTCCTATCGTGCGAGTTCATTGATCTTGAAGTTTGAAATTTACCATTCCATTCTCTCACAAATGGTGAGGACACGAGCTGCGGTTCCTGATGATGTTACCCCCGGATTAGATGCCGCTATGGTCAGAGGCAGAGGCCGACGAGGAGCACGTGCCGCAGCTAGGGAACCTACTAGAGGAGAAGTTGGAGAGCCGCCAGTAGTTCCGGTTGTGGGAAAGAACCGGAGGCGCCTGTTATTACCCCCGGACTTCAGGAGGCTTTAGCACAGTTCCTGAGCATGTTTGGTATATTGGCCCAGGCGGGGATATTCCGCTTGCACTAGTTACTTCACAGACCGAGAGAGGAGCCCAGACTCCCGCCGCCCACACTCCAGAGCAGCGAGTACACGTTGGTCTTGTTCCAGGTGTCATGGTAACACAGGTCATGGTTCCAGTTTAGCTTATTGTCAGAGCAACGGTATCCAAGGAAGGGCAGCTTAGATTTGCAAGGTTCAAGAGGTATAACCCTCCTACATTCAGCGGTTTGGCTTCAGAGAGTGCACAGGGTTTTCTGGAGGAGTGCCATAACAGCCTCCGCACTATTGATATTGTTGATATGAGTGGGGTTACTTTCACTACATTCTAGCTTAAGGGAGCGGCTTATCAGTGGTGGCGGGCATATGAGATGGGTAGCCTAGCCGAGTTAGCTTCACTTGCATGGGTTCAGTTTTCATAGATGTTCCTAAGAGAGATTATACCTCAGTCCCGTCGAGATGCATGGCGTGCGGAGTTTGAGCAGCTGCGCTAGGGCACTATGTCAGTGCAGAGTATGCCATGAGATTTAGTGATTTGGCCAGGCATGCACCTGTTTTGGTCGCCACAGTTAGAAAGTGTGTCCGTAGATTCATTGAGGGACTCAGGCATGATATTCGGTTCAGTATGGCTCGAGAGTTAGAGTCAGATATTTTGTTTCAGCAGGTGGTAGGGATCGCTCGCCGTATAGAGGACATGCAGGGCCATGAGAGAGAGTACAAGCGAGATCAGGAGAGAGAGGACAAGGAGGTGAGGAGGCCTCGTAGACCGGAGAGATCTACTGGTCCTTATTTTAGAGGCAGGGCACGACATGGTAGAGGTTTTATGGGTCTGCCAGTTCGATTTTGCACTTCATGCTTCGCACGGTGTGTCAGGTGCTCATGGGTCTCAGAGTACCTATACCATACAATTCCCACAGCCACATCAGTAGAGAGGTTGCTTCGAGTGTGGAGATACCAGCCACAGGGTGAGAGATTGTCCTAGATTTCGGACAGGTGTGTCACAACGGAGTATTCAGGCAAGTAGAGGGCGGCCAAGAGGGGAAGGCCCGACCCGTTGATGTAATTCATATAATAGGCTTGAGGCCACTGCGCCAGATGATGTCATACAAGTATGCTTTTGATTTGTTACAGAGGGGAACCATTCGTATTTTGATTCGGTTCTGCTTATCGGGGCGAGTTCCCCTATTTGTTATCCCACCTATGGGTGAGTTCATGACTTAGTCTTATGTTTAGGTGTTTACCCCTATTGGGAGACTCTATGAGTGGTAGCCCGTGTCTATCATTTGTTTCTATTCATTATCGAAAGTTTCGAGACTAGAAGTGAATTCATATTGTCCATTATGTCAGGTTTGATGTGATTCCTGAGTAAATTGGTTACGATTTGTAATTTGATACTCTACCGGGGTGAGGGTTTAGTAAGTGTTGTTATTTTATTGGCAGAATTGAATTAGTGAAAGATTTCCATTAGTATGATGTGTATTCGACTTGTGATTTAGAGTTGAGGGTGAGACCCTCGCGATTCCAGGTGATTTGATATGTTTGAGCCGGGCTGCGTGCCGCGGTGGAAGTTATATCAAGATGAGATTCTTGTGATTTGTTCATATACTTTGATTTTTCCTATTTAAAATTGATTCGTAGTATGGTCCTGTTAGAGAGTTGTGCCTGTCGGGCTTGTTTGATATTTCTCTTAAGTGTTTCTCTTTACGTATTCAGTCATTCTCGTTATGTGCTTCTTGAGTTCTTGCTTGTGGGGTGTGTGGCCGGTGGTGTTAGTTGTGACTTGTTGATTCGGGTGTATAGTTAAGAGGTCTTCATGTTTTTTTGCATCGTTGTCAGTGTTGTGGAGATTGAAACATGGTTCTAATGGATATGAGGCTAATTGCCTATGATGATTTTGATTTAGGGCAGCTATTGTGATCAGAAATATTATTATGGGCCTATGTGTGGTGTGTCTTGTTGTGCGGTCATACCCTGTGGGTGTAGGCATGAGTTGTTATAGATGGTTGAGACTGATATCGGTTATGGATTTAGAATCGGGTCTTTTGAAGACAAATGGAAGGTGAGAATGTTTGACTCTAAGGCTTATCAGTGTTGATAGAAAGGATCAATTACAGTTGGGATGGTGTCGTTAGTCTTATGTAGATTGGGGTGACGTGGGGTCCCCCGCGGATGTATGTTGAAAATGTGCTTTCGATTATTGAAGACTTCGAGGCGATTCTCAGCACGTTCGAGGACGAACGTTTGTTTAAGAGGGGAAGGATGTAACGACCCGGCCGGTCATTTTGAGAATTTAAGTCGCGTCCGGCGGCATAAGGCCCTGAGCAGTTTCGTATTATGTGCCTTGACTTGCGTGCGTGGTTGAATTCAATTATTGGGTGATTTGAAGTGATTTGGGACATTTAGTCCCTAAATAAGAGCTTAAGTCTTAGAATTTGGACTGTAGTCAGAACTTTGTGAAGACGGATCCAGAATGGAATTCTATCGACTTCGTTAGCTCCGTTGAGTGATTTTGAGCTTAGGAGCACGTCCAGAATGTGTTTTGGAGTCTGTAGTAGATTTAGGTTTGAATTGGCAAAAGTTAGATTTTTGACGATTTCGGCCGATAGTGGAAATTTTGATATCGAGCTCGGAATGGATTTTTGAAAGTAGCTGTGGGTTCGTAGTGTCATTTGTGACCCGTGTGCAAAATTTGAGATCATTCGGACGTGGTTTGATAGATTTCGGCATCGGTTGTATGAATTTAAAGTTTCAAGTTCTTTAAGTTTGAATTGGAAGGTGATTCGTGATTTTAGTATTAGTTGATGTAATTTGAGGGCTCGACTAAGTTTGTATGGTGTTTTAGGCTTGGTTGGTATGTTTGGTTGAGGTCCCAGGGGGGCTCAGGTGAGTTTCGAGTGCTTAACGGATCAAAAGTTGGATTTGTGTAGATGCTGAAGTCTTCAGGCATCTGTCATTTTCACACCTGCGGTGGACAGACCGCAGGTGTGTGATCGCACATGCAGGGAGGCAAGCGTAGAAGCAGAAAAATGGAAGAGTGCCAGGGGTCGCAGGTGCGAGGTGAATTCCGCATCTGCGATGCCCGCAGATGCGTTAGGGTCACGCAGGAGCGGAGGAGATCGCAGAAGCGGACAATAGTCCACAGGCGCGCACTCGCAGGTGCGGCCCTTTTTTCGTAGAAGCGGACCCAGCCCTCTTAAGTCGTTTCCGCACCTGCGAAGGAAATTCCGCAGGTGCGGCATCGCAGGTGCGACCCAAGGTCCCCAGATACGGAATAACTGGGCAGATTCGAGGGTTTGAAGTTCACTTCACAAATTTGATGGAGAGCTCGGTAGAAGGCGGAATTTGGAGAGATTTTCGGAGGAAGTTTTTGGGTAATGATTCTTAAATCCCTTATGGTTATATTCCACTAATCTATTCTAGAATTCATCGTTTAAATTCGGATTTGGGGTGAAACATTGAGAAACGTTCTTAGGCCGAATTTTGGGGTTTTGATCGAGATTTTGGTGTCGGATTTCAGTAACTTCGATATGGTTAGACTCGTGAGTGAATGAGCTTTCATATTTTATGACTTTTACCCGATTCCAAGACGTGGGCCCGTGTTGACTTGTTAGGGCGAATTTCGGAATATTTGTTAAAGTATTGATTTAATTAATTAGATAAGTCTATTATGATCGTACATATGATATGTAATTGCTTTTGGCTAGATTTGGGCCATTCAGAGCCGGATATTCATGGAAAGGGCATTCTTACGGATTGATTGAGCTTGACTCAAGGTAAGTATCTTGCCTAACCTTGTGTGGGGGAACTACCCCTTAGGATTTGAGTCATCTATATTGATTGTAGTATGTGTATGCGAGGTGACGAGTGCGTGCTCGGACTTATTTGTGGAAAGTTGGCCTTTTAGGGTTCTTATGTCTTATATTCACTGTGTATGATGTTGTTTTTGATACGTTTGAATTCCTATTTGCTGGTTTCACCTCTACATGCTTTGATTAGAGATAATTGCTTTAGGATTCACTCTTACTATCTATTTGTCCCTTATTCGACTTAACCAAATATTTTATCTCTTCTATCGTCGTCCTATATTTTTCATAACTGCTTATCTTTAATTGAAATTATTATTTTCTCATCCTATAATTGTTTAGTCTTAATTGGAGTTATGATTATCTTCCGCTACTTATGCTTACTTGAACTGCGTAATTGCTCAATCTAAAAAGGAGTTTAGATAAAATATATCTTAGTTGACTTGCCATTATTTGGAACTATTTGACTCGTGTTGGCTTCTTATTGTTGACTTGAATATTGTGGAATTGTTGCTACATTTTTGTTTTTTTTTCCCTTGTTAAGTTGTTCTCCTTGTGCCTTGCATTCTTTACTGTGGTTATTCCTTGTGAATGAGTTCTACCATTCTTATGATTTAAATTCTTGAGTTGATTTGCTCGTCGTACCTTGCATTTCTGTCATTGTTGCTTTTGTACTCGTTGTGGTGATGTACGAGGTTTCTGTCGTGTTATAGTTGTTATATCTGTTGTTTGCGCTGCATATTTTAATTGGGACTACAGATGTATTCCGGGAGATCCCCTAGCACTGTATATTTAAATTAGGACTACAGACGTATTCCGAGAGATCACCCAACACTGCATATTTAAATTGGGACTACATACGTATTTCGGGAGATCCCCCTGTCTTGTATAATTAATTCGAGACTACGGGACGGTATCTCGATAGATTTCCCCTGTGGTTATATCTGTATTCGGAGCTGCTAATCTTCCATGCTTAGGTGTCACATGGTGACTTATACTCGAAGGATATTACTTGAAGAGTTTATATTTGAAAAGTATTTATCTTGAAGGAACTATGTTTGAAGATATTTATTTGAAAGGGTTATACTTGAAAAGTATTTATCTTGAAAGAACTATGTTTCAAAGCTAATTATTTGAAAAGTTTATATTTGAAAGGTTTTATCTTGAAAGAACTATGTTTGAAAGATATTTATTTGAAGGAAATATATTTCAAAAATAATTTCTTATTGGAAAGGATTATATTCTAAAGATCTCAATTTAAAAACTTACGGGTGAAAGTTTACACTTGAAGGATTTGACTAATTTATTGGGGTTGTTGGATGAGACCTGATATGAAAACTATTGCAGCTGCTGAGTTACTACTTGCCTTTATTGTATTGTGATTTCTAGATTTGGGTTGTGTTTTCGTTCATTCTTCTGTGTCTTATTCTGGTGTTCCGCTGTTACTTCCTGTTTTTCCTTCCTTATTGCAGTTGCTATGTCGTTAGCCATATCGCGGGGTCCTTAGATAGATGTCATGTTCTGTCATCCCTATACTTATGCTTGTTCAGTTTATTAGACCAGTGGGTGTCTTGACTAGTCCTCCTCACTACTTCACCGAAGTTAGTCTTGATACTTACTGGGCACCGCTGTGGTGTGCTCATGCTACTCTTCTTCACATTTGTTTGTGCAGATCTAGGTAATTGTTCGTTAGGTAGCTGTGTGGACTGTTGTTGTGGAGACTCAAGGTAAACCTGCCGCTGCATTCGCAGGCTTCAGAGTCATCTTCAACTTTTCGTTTTGAAATGTTTATTCTTATTTCTGGACATTTATATTTAGAAGTTTTCTAGCAAACACTCTATAGAGCTTATGACTTATACTACCGTTTTTGGGAACTATAAGAGATTCTATTTAAATAATGCTGTTATTTTAATTATTGTTAGGCTTACCTAGTCCTTAAGACTAGGTACCATCACGATACCCAAACGGAGGGGAAATTAGTTCGTGACAGATGTACAAATTCATTAAGGCTACTGATGAGAAGGTTAAAAGTCAACATTCAGCTATCAAGAATTTAGAAATACATGTAAGTCAATTAGCAAACCTTATGTCTGGACAAATTCAAGGTGTTATACCAAGAAATTCTGAGAAAATCTAAAAGAACACCTCAAAGTCATCTCTGTATGGTCAGGTAAAGCTCATGATGATCCATATGCAGATAGAGAAGGAAAGCCACAAGAAGTGGAAAAGATAAATGAAGGTGAGAACAAAACAAAATCTAAGTTCCCAAAAGAACAAAAGGATAAAGAAAACAATTCACTAGAAAATAAATTGATAAAGAAATCCTCACTCTGTACCTCTCCCTTTTCCCCAAAAGATGAAAAGAGAAAAGCTTGACAAACAGTTTCAAAATTTCTAGATATTTTGAAGCAACTTTACATTAACATACCTTTCACAGATGCTTTGACGCAAATGCCTTCATATGCTAAATTTCTCAAAGAAATTTTGTCAAGTAAAAGGCAATTGGAAGAAGTTTCAGCAGTTAAGCTTACAGAAAAAATATAGTGATATACTTCAAAATAAGCTCCCACATAAACTTGGTGGTCCAGGAAGTTTTACAATTCCTTGTATCGTGGGAGGTACTCACTTTGAAAAGGCGTTATGTGATTCAGGTGCTTCAATAGATCTAATGCCTTTTTCAATTTTCAGGAGATTAGAACTTGGTGAAATGAAAGATACTGGTGTGTCTCTTCAATTAGCTGATCAAAGTACTAAGAGACCAAAAGGAATTATTAAAAATATCCTTGTTATAGTTGACAAATTTGTATTCCCAGTAGATTTATAGTACTTGAAATTGAAGAAAATACTGAGAAAGCATTAATTTTAGGTAAACCATTTCTCGCAATAGGAAGAGCATTTATTGATGTTCATCAAGGACAATTAATATTGCGAGTTCATGAGGAAAGAGTAATTTTTGACATGCAGAAAATGATTAAATTTACTGGGGATGAGTCATCATCATCTTGTTTTCAAATTGACTTACTAGATAGCCTTTTAGACGAATACAAGGATAATCAGTTAATTATTGATTCATTAGAGAGATGTTTTGCTAGGTCAGGTACCATAAGTGATGACAACCCCATAATTAGAGAAGAAAATGAAATGCTGGAAAAATAGTCAGAAAATGAGAAAGTCTCACAAGAAGGAGTTCAATTAAAAATTGAACTCAAAGATCTTCCTTCTCATTTAAAATATGTGCTTCTTGAACTTGAATTATTTCCAGTAATCATTTCATCTTCTTTGACTATAGAACATGAAAGCAAACTGATTGGAGTCGTGAGAAAACACAAAAGAGCCTTAGAGTGGACTATAACTGACATCAAAGGAATCAGTCTAGCTATTTATATGCACATGATTCATATGGAGAATGATTATAAGATAATAGTCCAACCCCAAAGGAGACTCAACCCTGCAATGCAGGAAGTCGTCAAGAAAAAGGTGGTGAAACTTCTAGCAGTAGAATTTGGGTTTGACAAATTTCGTTCCTATTTGATAGGAACAAAGGTTATAATTTATACTGATCATGCAGCTTTAAAGTTCCTCTTAGCAAAGAAAGACTCTAGACCTAGATTACTAAGATGGATACTCCTTTTGCAAGAATTCGATCTTAAAATAAAAGATCGAAAAGGTTCTGAGAATCAGGTAGCTGATCATTTGTCTCATTTGGAAAATCCTCCTATTGAGATAAAAAATATCAAAGAGAAATTTCCTAATAAACATATATTTTCAATCACAACCGTTATAAATCGACCAACTTGGTTTGCTGATATTGCCAACTACTTGGCTGGAGGATGGATTCCAAAAGATTTTTCTTACGAACAAAAGAAAAAACTTAAAAAAGAAGCAAGACATTATTACTAGGAAGATCCTTACTTGTTTAAATTTTGTGCAGATGACATAATCAGGAGATGTGTACCGGAGACAGAAATGAACAACATGTTAAGTCACTGGCATGATGGGACTATAGGAGGACACTATGGAGGAAGAAGAACAACAGCTAAAGTACTTGAAGTTGGCTTTTTCTGGCCTACGCTATTCAAAGATGCAAGGAATTATGTCGCCACATGCGATAACTAGAGAATCTGTGATGACCCGATAGTTCATCTTATATTTTAGAACCTAATTCTGTGTTTTGAGGTCTCAAAAAACTCATTTTAGCCTTTCTGGATTTGCGTGCACAGTCCGGGTGTTCTTCCGAAAGGCTTATATGTTAAAAACTGATAACAATAAGAATTTTATCTTAAAGGTTCATTTAATTTGACTTCAGTCAACGTTTTGAGCAAACGGACTCGGATCTGTGTTTATCCGAAAGGCTTGGGTGTATGCCCGGAATCAGATTCGGAGGTCCCTAGCCCTAGTTATTGATTTTTGTTGAAAATTGAAAGTTTGAAAGATTTATGATATTTAAGAATTGACTGATATTTGGATTTATTGATATCAGATCCGTATTTTGGTTCCGGATCCCGGTACAGGTCCACTATAATATTTATGACTTGTCTGTCGAATTTGGTGAGAAACGGAGTTGATTTGACGTGATTTGGACGTTCGGTTGTGAAAATAGAAGTTTTAAAGTCTTCTTGAAAATTTCCTTTGATTTGGTGTCCGATTCGTAGTTCTAGGCATTATTTTAGTGTTTCGATCACGCGAGCGAGTTCGTATGATGTTATAGGACTTGTGTGCATGTTTGGTTTGGAGCCCCGAGGGCTCGGGTGAGTTTCAGATAGGCTACGAGGTGAATTGGACTTAGAGAAATCTGGTGTTTTGCTACAGCTGGTGTTCTGGTGCATTGTGCTTCACGATCGCAAAGCCATTCTCGCGATCGCAAAGAGTGAACTGGGCTGAGGAAGGTTTTCTTCTTCGCGAGGATGGGTTGCGAACGCGGAGCGATGATGGCCTTACCCTTCGAGAATGCGACCAGCTCATTGCGAACGCGTTGCTTTAGGGACCTGGGGGAAGGGTCAGTCATCTCTTCAACGCGAACGCGAGCACAAGTTCGCGAACGTGAAGGCTAGGGGGAGCAGCCTTCGTGAACGCGATGAGGGATTCGCGATCGCGTAAACCTACTAGGCACTGCTTATCGCGTACGCATCAGGATTTACGGGAACGCGATGAATACCTGACGCCCAATTATTAAAAACATAACCAAAACGGGATTTTTACCATTCTTTCAAAATTTCAAAACTAAGAGACCTAGAGGCGATTCTTCCATAAGTTTTTCTTCCCAATTCGTTGGTAAGTGATTCTAACCTACTTCCTTTCAATTACCCATTACATTTCAAGAGTTTTCAACCTAAAATCTAGGATTTTCATAGTGGAAATTGGGGGTTTGGATAGAATTAGAGATTTTTGTAAAATTAGAATGTAGACCACGAATTGAGGTCGGATTTCAAAACAAATGACATTATCGGGCTCGAGGGTGAATGGGTAAATGGATTTTGGTCTGAACCTCTTTGACCAAGCGGGCCCGAGGTCGATCTTTTACTTTTTGGGGGAAAGTTTGGTGAATCTAAATTTATGCATTGTAATTGATTTCTTTAGCAATATTTGATATTATAGAGTCATTTGTGGATATATACGAGTGGTTTGGAGGTGGATTTTAGAGGAAAAGTGGTAATTGAGCATTGAGTGGCCTTTGGAGCGAGGTAAGTGTCGTGGTTAACCTTGACTTGAGGGAATAGGATTTGTTTGGCTATCTGCTACATGTTTAAATGTTGGGGAACAACGTANTTTCCCTCGGGCATCGGACATCGGACATCTCATAACATTATGGTTCTCGTGCCATGGTTCCAGCACAGATGTGTATAAGAGACAGACGTATATGTGAGGTGACGAATACTTATGCGTTGTAGTCGGGTTAAAGCATGCGGGTGGGGCTTGGTTTCTTGCAATTATAGCTTCCTTTGTTCTTGTTATCCGTGTTTAGACTAGTATTGTTAAATTGATCGTTCTTATCATGTTTACGGATCTTTTGGTGATAATTGAGTATTGATTCCGAAGTTGAGGTTGATATTGTGGAACCAAATGTTGAAGTAAGGCTTGTACTTGTTATTCTATCTCCCTGTTATTATTTGTTCATTGCATTATGGTAAGGGAGAGTGTTAATGCACGAAGGGTGATGCCGTGCCATATTGTGAGTGTTAATGCACGAAGGCTGATGCCGTGCCATATTGTGAGTTTTAATGCATGAAGGGTGATGTCGTGCCATATTGTGAGTGTTAATGCACGAAGGGTGATGCCGTGCCATATATTGAGTGTTAATACACGAAGGGTGATGTCGTGCCATGTTATTAGAGTTAATGCACGAAGGGTGATGACGTGCCATGTTATTAGAGTTAATGCACGAAGGGTGATGACGTGCCATTTCTATTGATTTTATGGTGAGGTTGAGAGTAAAAACACGAAGGATGATGCCGTGCATTTTTCCTTTATTGTGTTTACTTGTTCTTATTGGTTCATAGTATATTGGTTGTTCAAGTTACCATTCTACTGTAGTTCTCTATCTCATATTCCCCTTAGTATGTTCCCCCTCCCAATAGTACATATTTAGCTATTATTTGTACATATACTGTTAACTTGCACATGATTGTTATGTAGGTGGCTTGTCATAGCCTCATCACTGTTTCGCCGAGGTTAGGCTCGACACTTACCAGTACATGGGGTCGGTTGTACTGATACTGCACTCTACAATTCCTGTGTAGATTTTAGTATTGGTCCCAGCTGATCGAGAGGCGTAGCAGCTCGAACTTGTTCATCGGAGACTCAAGGTAGATCTGTTGGCGTTCGCAGACATTGAAGTCCCCATCTATCTTTTCAACTTTTTTTTACTGTTTCTTTCGTTCAAACAGTTGTATTGTTTTCAAACTTTAACTTGTAGTAAATCCTAGAAGTTCGAGAATTGTGACTCTAGATCCGAGTGGTAGTAATTAATGAAGTTTTTATATTATTCTGCACTCGTTGTATTTCATTTTAGCTTAATTGCTGTTATTTACTGAATTGAATCAGGATTGGCTTAATAATTATCTAACGTTGGCTTGCCTAGCAAGTGGAATGTTAGGCGCCATCACGGTCCCGATGGTTGGAATTCCGGGTCATGACACGTTGGTATCAGAGCACTAGGTTTCCTAGGTCTCACGATTCACGAGCAGGCTTAGTATAGTCTGGAGGAACGGTACAGAGACGTCTGTGCTTATCTTCCAGAGGCTATGAAGTTTAGGAATCATTTCACTTATATTCTTCTCTCTCGTGTGATTTTATTCTATCAATGCTGATTGAACTCTTCTATTCTTGTCCTTCCGCAGATGGTGAGAACACGTACCACATCTTCAACAGAGAAGCAGATAGAGCCTCTAGTGGCAGCTCCTACGAGGGGCAGGGGTCGAGGCCGAGGTAGGGGCAGGGTTCAGCCCAGGGCTTGAGCAGCAACACCAGCGGTAAAGCTTCAGGTAGAGTTTGATAAGGAGGTTCCAGCCTAGGTTGTGTATGTCGGACCAGCTCAGGTCCCGGAGGGGTTCATTGCCACCCTTGTGCTTCAGGATGCTTTGGTCCGTTTGGTGGGTCTTATGGAGAGTATGGCCCAGACTGGCGCATTCCCCATAGCACCAGCCATCTCTCAGGCTGGAAGAGAAGCAAAGTCTCCTGCTACCTACACTCCGGAGCAGATGGCTCCCTAGTATCAGACTTCAGCAGCTCATCCAGTCGGGGTAGTTCAGCCGGTTGTTGCGGCACAGGTAGGCGATGGGTCAGCTATGTCTTCTGAGGCTTTATGGAGATTGGACAGGTATACCAAGATCTTCCCAGTTCACTTTAGTGGTACTCCTTCAGAGGATCCCCAAGAGTATCTTGACAGTTGTCATGAGGTGCTACGGAACATGGGTATAGTTGTGACCAATGGGGTCAATTTTGCTACATTTCAGATGACTGGTTCCGCCAAGAAATGGCGGAGAGATTATTTATTGACCAGACCAGTTGGATCGCCTGCTCTTACTTGGGACCAGTTCTTTCAGCTCTTTCTAGAGAAGTTTCTCCCTATTACATTGATAGAGGAGCATCGTTGTCAGTTCGAGCATCTCCAGCAGGGCAGTATGACTGTTACCCAGTATGAGACCCGTTTTGTGGATTTGGCATGTCATGCTCTTCTTCCGATTCCTACCGAGAGAGAGAAGGAGGGAGAGAGATAGGGTGAGGAGGTTTATTGATGGACTTGCTCAGCCTATCAGATTGCAGATGGCTAAGGATACTGGGAGTGAGATTGTTTTTCAGGCGACTGCCAATGTCACCAGAAGAGACGAGATGGTTCTTGCTCAAGGAGGTCAGGGGTCTGACAAGGGATCATGTCATTCTGGGGGGGTTCAGCGATGCCTCATCTGGAGGCAGGGGTACTTTTTTAGAGGCCATCCTCCTAGGCCATTTCATTCAGCACTCCAGGCATCCCACGGTGCCTCAGGTGGTTGTGGCCCTCATATGCCCTATTCCGACCAGCTAGCCTACAGTGCACCACCATCTCCTATTAGTGCACCTCTGTTCCAGAGTGTTTAGGGTGGTTACTCAGGTCAACAGGGTCAGTTTCAAGGTCAACAGTCACAACATCCGAGGTCCTGTTATACTTGTGGTGATTCGAGGCACATTGCTAGATTTTTCCCTCGGGCATCGGACATCGGACATCTCATAACATTATGGTTCTCGTGCCATGGTTCCAGCACTGGGTGCTTCACCACCCACTCAGCCAGTTAGAGGTAGGGGTCAGGCAGCTAGAGGTGGAGGTCAGGCCATTAGAGGTGAAGGTCAGGCCGCTAGAGGTCGAGTCCATCCAGCTAGGGCCTGTCCTAGAGATGTAGTTTAGAGTGGTGGGCCCCAACCCCGATGTTATGCTTTTCCAGCAGGCCTGAGGCTGAGTCATCTGATGCTGTTATCACAGGTACTGTTTCAGTTTGCAGTAGAGATGCTTCAGTTCTATTTGATCCGGTTCTACTTTTTTCTACGTGTCATCCTATTTTGCTTCATATTTGGTTGTGCCTAGTGATTCTTTGAGTGCTCTTGTGTATGTGTCCACACTTGTGGGAGATGTTATTGTTGTATATCTGTTTATCATTCATGTGTGCTCACCATTGGGAGTTTTGAGACTAGTGTAGATATTCTACTTCTCGATATGGTCGATTTTAATATTATCTTAGGTATGGATTGGATGTCACCTTATCACGCTATATTGGACTATCATGCTAAGACGATGACCTTAGCCTTGCCGAAATTGCCTCGATTAGAGTAGAGGGGGACTCTTGGCCATTCTACCAGCAGGGTTATCTCTTATATGAAGGCTCGGCGTATGGTCGAGAGGGGTGTCTAGCTTATTTAGCTTATGTTCGCGATTCTAGTGCGAAGGTTCCTTCCATGGATTCAGTACCAGTTGTTTGTGAGTTTCCATAGGTGTTTCCTGCAGACCTACCGGGGATGCCACCCGATAGGGATATTGATTTCTGTATTGATTTGGCTCCGGGCACTCAGCCCATCTCTATTCTGCCATACCGTATGGCCCTGCCAGAGTTGAAAGAATTGAAGTAATAGTTGCAAGATTTGCTTGATAAGGGCTTCATTAGACCTAGTGTCTCGCCCTAGGGTGAACCTGTGTTGTTCGTGAAGAAGAATGATGGATCGATGAGGATGTGCATAGATTATCGGCAGTTGAACAAAGTCACCATCAAGAACAAGTATCTATTGCCGAGGATTGATAATTTATTTGATCAACTTCAGGGTGCCAAGGTGTTTTCAAATATTGATTTGAGATATGACTACCATCAGTTGAGGATTGGGGCATCCGATGTCCCCAAGACAGCTTTTCGGACTCAGTACGGGCATTATGAGTTTCTAGTGATGTCCTTTGGGTTGACAAATGCCCCGACAACATTTATAGATTTGATGAACCGGGTGTTCAAGCCCTACTTGCACTCCTTTGTGATTGTGTTTATTGTTGATATCTTGATCTACTCCCGCAGTTGAGGGGAGCACGAGTAACATCTTTGGATTGTACTTCAGACTCTAAGAGACAACAAGTTATATGCTAAATTTTCAAAGTGCGAGTTTTGGTTGGATTCAGTCACTTTCTTGGGGCACGTTGTATTAGTAGAGGGAATTCAGGTGGACCCTAAGAAGATTAAGGCAGTTCAAAACTGGCCCATACCCACTTCAGCCACGGAGATCAGGCGTTTCTTGGGTTTGGCAGGCTATTACCGTCGATTTGTGGAGGGTTTCTCATCTATAGTAGCCCCGTTGACCAGGTTGACCTAGAAGGGTGCCCCATTCAAATAGTCAGACGAGTGTGAGGCGAGCTTTCAGAAGCTCAAGACTGCTTTGACTACATCGCCGATGTTGGTGTTACCCTCAAGTTCAGGATCTTATATGGTATATTGTGATGCGTCCCGTGTTGGGCTCGGTGCGGTATTGATGCATGAGGGCAGGGTGATTGCATATGCAATGCGGCAGTTGAAGGTTAATGAGAAAAATTACCTTGTTCATGACTTAGAGTTGGCAGCCATTATTCATGCACTGAAGATTTGGAAGCACTATCTTTACGGCGTGTCGCGTGAGGTCTTCACGGATCATCAGAGCCTTTAGTATTTGTTCAAGCAAAAGGATCTCAATTTGAGGCAAAGAAGGTGGTTGGAGCTATTGAAAGACTATGATATCACCATCTTGTATCATCGCGGGAAAGCCAATGTGGTGGCTGACGCATTGAGTAGAAAGGCAGCGAGTATGGGCAACCTTGCGTTCATTCCAGTCGATGAGAGGCTGCTTGCATCAGATGTTCAGACTTTGGCCAACCAGTTTGTGAGTTTGGATATTTCAGAGCCCACCCGTGTTCAAGCTTGTATAATCGCTCAGTCATCCTTGTTTGAGCGTATTAGAGATCGGAAGTATGACGACCCTCAGTTGTTAGTCCTTAGGAACACAGTGCGGCACGGTGGTTCCAAGCAGGTTACTGTCGGAGATGACGAATTTTTTAGGATGCAAGGTCGTGTTTGTGTGCCTAATGTGGATGGACTTCGTGAGTTTATTCTTGAGGAGGCCCACGGTTTTCGGTATTCTATTCATCCGGGCGCCGCCAAGATGTATCAGGACTTGCGGCAGCATTATTGGTGGAGGAGGATGAAGAAGGATATAGTTGCTTATGTAGCTCGGTGTCTAAATTATCAGCAAGTAAAGTATGAGCATCAGAGACCCGGTGGTTTGCTTCAGCAGATAAGATACCTGAGTGGAAGTGGGAGCGTATCACTATGGACTTCGCTGTTGGACTCCCATGGACTCAGAGTAAGTTCTATGATGTTTGGGTCATTGTGGACATAATGACTAAGTCAGCACATTTCATTCCTGTGGTAGTTACCTATTCTTTGGAGCGGCTGGTAGAGANAGGGGTGTCTAGCTTATTTAGCTTATGTTCGCGATTCTAGTGCGAAGGTTCCTTCCATGGATTCAGTACCAGTTGTTTGTGAGTTTCCATAGGTGTTTCCTGCAGACCTACCGGGGATGCCACCCGATAGGGATATTGATTTCTGTATTGATTTGGCTCCGGGCACTCAGCCCATCTCTATTCTGCCATACCGTATGGCCCTGCCAGAGTTGAAAGAATTGAAGTAATAGTTGCAAGATTTGCTTGATAAGGGCTTCATTAGACCTAGTGTCTCGCCCTAGGGTGAACCTGTGTTGTTCGTGAAGAAGAATGATGGATCGATGAGGATGTGCATAGATTATCGGCAGTTGAACAAAGTCACCATCAAGAACAAGTATCTATTGCCGAGGATTGATAATTTATTTGATCAACTTCAGGGTGCCAAGGTGTTTTCAAATATTGATTTGAGATATGACTACCATCAGTTGAGGATTGGGGCATCCGATGTCCCCAAGACAGCTTTTCGGACTCAGTACGGGCATTATGAGTTTCTAGTGATGTCCTTTGGGTTGACAAATGCCCCGACAACATTTATAGATTTGATGAACCGGGTGTTCAAGCCCTACTTGCACTCCTTTGTGATTGTGTTTATTGTTGATATCTTGATCTACTCCCGCAGTTGAGGGGAGCACGAGTAACATCTTTGGATTGTACTTCAGACTCTAAGAGACAACAAGTTATATGCTAAATTTTCAAAGTGCGAGTTTTGGTTGGATTCAGTCACTTTCTTGGGGCACGTTGTATTAGTAGAGGGAATTCAGGTGGACCCTAAGAAGATTAAGGCAGTTCAAAACTGGCCCATACCCACTTCAGCCACGGAGATCAGGCGTTTCTTGGGTTTGGCAGGCTATTACCGTCGATTTGTGGAGGGTTTCTCATCTATAGTAGCCCCGTTGACCAGGTTGACCTAGAAGGGTGCCCCATTCAAATAGTCAGACGAGTGTGAGGCGAGCTTTCAGAAGCTCAAGACTGCTTTGACTACATCGCCGATGTTGGTGTTACCCTCAAGTTCAGGATCTTATATGGTATATTGTGATGCGTCCCGTGTTGGGCTCGGTGCGGTATTGATGCATGAGGGCAGGGTGATTGCATATGCAATGCGGCAGTTGAAGGTTAATGAGAAAAATTACCTTGTTCATGACTTAGAGTTGGCAGCCATTATTCATGCACTGAAGATTTGGAAGCACTATCTTTACGGCGTGTCGCGTGAGGTCTTCACGGATCATCAGAGCCTTTAGTATTTGTTCAAGCAAAAGGATCTCAATTTGAGGCAAAGAAGGTGGTTGGAGCTATTGAAAGACTATGATATCACCATCTTGTATCATCGCGGGAAAGCCAATGTGGTGGCTGACGCATTGAGTAGAAAGGCAGCGAGTATGGGCAACCTTGCGTTCATTCCAGTCGATGAGAGGCTGCTTGCATCAGATGTTCAGACTTTGGCCAACCAGTTTGTGAGTTTGGATATTTCAGAGCCCACCCGTGTTCAAGCTTGTATAATCGCTCAGTCATCCTTGTTTGAGCGTATTAGAGATCGGAAGTATGACGACCCTCAGTTGTTAGTCCTTAGGAACACAGTGCGGCACGGTGGTTCCAAGCAGGTTACTGTCGGAGATGACGAATTTTTTAGGATGCAAGGTCGTGTTTGTGTGCCTAATGTGGATGGACTTCGTGAGTTTATTCTTGAGGAGGCCCACGGTTTTCGGTATTCTATTCATCCGGGCGCCGCCAAGATGTATCAGGACTTGCGGCAGCATTATTGGTGGAGGAGGATGAAGAAGGATATAGTTGCTTATGTAGCTCGGTGTCTAAATTATCAGCAAGTAAAGTATGAGCATCAGAGACCCGGTGGTTTGCTTCAGCAGATAAGATACCTGAGTGGAAGTGGGAGCGTATCACTATGGACTTCGCTGTTGGACTCCCATGGACTCAGAGTAAGTTCTATGATGTTTGGGTCATTGTGGACATAATGACTAAGTCAGCACATTTCATTCCTGTGGTAGTTACCTATTCTTTGGAGCGGCTGGTAGAGATTTACATCCGCGAGATCGTCTGTCTTCATGGTGTGTTCGTGTCTATCATTTCTGATTGAGGTACGCAGTTCACCTCGCACTTCTGGAGGGAAGTACAGTGTGATTCGGATATGCGGGTAGCGTTGAGCACATCGTTTCATCCTCAGACGGACGGACAGTCCGAGCGCACTATTCAGATCTTGGAAGATATGCTCCGCGCATGTGTTATAGACTTCGGAGGATCGTGGAATCAGTTCTTTCCCTTTGCAGAGTTTGCCTACAACAACAGCTACTAGTCGAGAATTCAGATGGCTCCCTATGAGGCATTATACGGCAGGCGGTACCGGTCGCCAATTGGGTGGTTTGAGTCGGGGGAGGCTCGGTTACTGGGTACAGACCTAGTACAGGATGCCTTGGATAAGGTCAAGATTATTCAGGATCGACTTCGTACAACTCAGTCCAGGCAGAAGAGTTATGGCGACCGCAGATTTCGTGATGTTGCATTCATGGTCGGGGAGAGAGTGTTGCTTCGGGTATCACCCATGAAGGGAAAGTTGAGCCCTAGGTATATCAGATATTTTGAGATTCTGGAGAGAGTGGGAGAGGTGTCTTATAGGCTTGCGTTGCCAACAGGGTTATTAGCAGTTCATCTGGTGTTCCACGTGTCCATGCTTCAGAAGTATCATGACAATCTGTCCCACGTATTAGATTTTAGCTCTGTCCAGTTGGACAAGGATTTGACTTACGAGGAGGAGTCGGTGGCTATTCTAGCCCAGTAGGTTCAACAGTTGAGGTCTAAGAGTTATCCTTCCGTTCGAGTGCAATGGAGAGGTCAGCCCGTTGAGGCAGCTACTTGGGAGTCCGAGTCAGATATGCGGAGTAGATATCCGCATCTTTTCACCAGTTCATGTCCGTTCGAGGAAGAACAGTTATTTTAGAGGTGGAGAATGTGATGACATGATAGGTCATCTTATATTTTAGAACCTAATTCTGTGTTTTGAAGTCTCAAAAACCTCATTTTAGCCTTTCTCGATTTACGTGCATAATCCGGGTGTTCTTCTGGAAGGCTTATATGTTAAAAACTGAGAAAACTAAGAATTTTGCCTTAGAAATTTATTTAAGTTGACTTTGGTCAATGTTTTGAGCAAACGGATCCGGATCTATATTTTGACGGTCCCGGTGGGCCTGTATCGTAATTTGGGACCTGGGCGTATGCCGGAAATCGAATTCGGAGGTCCCCAGCCCGAGTTTTTGATTTTTGTTGAAAATTAAAAGTTTGAATGATTTATGATATTTAAGAATCGACTGATGTTTGGATTTATTGATACCGGGTCTGTACTTTCGTTCTGGAGCCCGGTAGAAGTCCACTATAAAATATATGACTTGTCTGTCGAATTTGGTGAGAAACGAAGTTGATTTGACGTGATTCAGACGTTCGGTTGTGAAAATAGAAGTTTTAAAGTCTTCTTGAATATTTCCTTTGATTTGGTGTCCGATTCATAGTTCTAGGCATTATTTTGGTGTTTTGATCGTGCGAGCGAGTTTGTATGATATTTTACGACTTGTGTGCATGTTTGGTTTGGAGCCCCGAGGGCTCGGGTGAGTTTCGGATAGGCTACGGTGTGAATTGGACTTAGAGAAATTTGGTGTTTTGCTGCAGCTGGTGTTCTGGTGCGTTGTGCTTCGCGATCACGAAGAGTGAACTGGACTGGGAAAGGTTTTCTTCTTCGCGAACGGGAAGGATGGGTCGCGAAAGCGGAGCGATGGGGGCCTTACCCTTTGCGAACGCGACCAGCTCATCGCGAACGCGTAGCTTTAGGGACCTGGGTGAAGGGCCAGCCATCTCTTCATCGCGAACGCGAACACGGGTTCGCGAACGCGAACACGGGTTCGCGAACGCGAAGGCCGGGGGGAGCAGCCTTCGCGAACGCGATGAGGGACTTGCGATCGCGTAAGCCTAACAGGCACTGCTTTTCATGAACGTTTCAAGATTTACGCGAACGCGATGAATACCTGACGCCTAGTTATTAAAAACATGACCAAAACGTGATTTTTACCATTCTTTCAAAATTTCAAAACTAAGAGACCTAGAGGCGATTCTTCCATAAGTTTTGCTTCCCAATTAGTCGGGTTAAAGCATGCGGGTGGGGCTTGGTTTCTTGTAATTATAGCTTTCTTTGTTCATGTTATCCGTGTTTAGACTGGTATTGTTAAATTGATCATTCTTATCATGTTTACAGATCTTCTGGTGATAATTGAGTATTGATTCCGAAGTTGAGGTTGGTATTGTGGAACAAAATGTTGAATTAAGGCTTGTACTTCTTATTCTATCTCCCTGTTGTTATTTGTTCATTGCATTATGGTAAGGGAGAGTGTTAATGCACGAAGGGTGATGCCATGCCATATTGTGAGTGTTAATGCACGAAGGGTGATGGCGTGCCATATTGTGAGTGTTAATGCACGAAGGGTAATGGCGTGCCATATTGTGAGTGTTAATGAACGAAGGGTGATATCGTGCCATGTTATGAGAGTTAAAGCATGAAGGGTGATGACGTGCCGTTTCTATTGATTTTATGGTGAGGTTGAGAGTAAAAGCATGAAGAGTGATGCCGTGCATTTTTTATTTACTGTGCTTACTTGTTCTTATTGGTTCATAGTATATTAGCTGTTCAAGATACCATTATGTTGTAGTTCTCTATCTCGTATTCCCCTTAGCATGTTCCCCCTCCCAATAGTACATGTTTAGTTGTTATTTGTACATATACTGTTAAATTGCACAGGTTTGTTATGTAGGTGTCTTATCATAGCCTTGTCACTACTTCGTCTAGGTTAGGCTCGACACTTACCAGTACATGGGGTCCGTTATACTAATACTGCACTCTGCACTTCTTGTGCAGATTTTGGTATTGGTCCCAACTGATCGAGAGGCGTAGCAGCTCAGACTGGTTCATCGGAGACTCAAGGTAGATCTATTGGCGTTCGCAGACCTTGAAGTCCCCGTTTATCTTTTCAGTTTATTTTACTGTTTATTTCATTCAAATAGTTGTATTTCTTTGAGACTTTTACTTGTAGTAAATCCTAAAAGTTCGTGAATTGTGACTCCAGATCCGGGTGGTAGTAATTAATGAAGTTTTTATATTATTCTGCACTCGCTGTATTTTATTTTAGCTTAATTGTTGTTATTTATTGAATTAAATACGGATTGGCTTAATAATTCTCTAACGTCGGATTGCCTAACAAGTGGAATGTTAGGCGCCATGATGGTCCCGACGGTAGGAATTTCGGGTCGTGACAGAATCGGTAACATTTTAAAAAGGGATGAAATGCGTCTTAACTCTATTTTTGTGTGTGAAAGTTGTTATGTTTGGGCCATCGATTTTATGGGTCCATTTCCTCCTTCAAACGACTATGAATATATTTTGGTAGTTGTTGACTGTGTTTCAAAATGGGTAGAAGCAGTTGCTACCAGAAAAAAATGATGCCCATATTCTTTATGCTTTTCTTAAGAAAACTATTTTTTCTAGATTTGGAATTTCACGAGTTATAATAAGTGATCAAGAAACTCATTTTATAAATAGACAATTTGCTAGTTTGTTGTTAAAATATAGAGTAACTTATAAAACAAGAACTCCATATCATGCTCAAATAAGCACGCAAGTAGAAGTTTCCAACAAAGAATTAAAAAGAATTTTAGAAAAAACGGTTGGTTCTTCTCGAAAAGATTAATCTTTAAAATTGGATGATGCTTTATGGGCATACAGAACTGCATATAAAACTACCATAGGCACATCTCCTCTTAGACTAGTTTTTGGGAAAGCTTGTCATTTACTTGTGGAATTAGAACATAAAGCATATTGGGCTATAAAATTATTGAATCTAAACTTGCCAGGTGCAGGTAAAATTCGTCTATTGCAGCTTGATGAGTTGGAAGAGTTCAGACTTACAACATACAAAAATGCTAAATTGTACAAGGAAAAGACAAAAAAAATGGCATGACAAGCTCATCACCCATAAAGATTTGAAAGCTGGAGATCAAGTTCTATTGTACAATAGCCGATTGAAATTATTCTCAGGAAAGTTTAAGTCATGCTGGACAGGACCATATACAGTAACATAAGTGACCCCCTATGGTGCCATTGAAGTACAACATACATAGGGGGGAGACAAATTCAAAGTAAATGGATTTGAAACCTTATATCAGCTGATTCTTCGGTAAACAGGCTTCAACAATCATTTTTGCCTAATTTTTAAAATAAGTCGAGTTGGGGACATTAAACTCAGAACTATTTTCTTTCCCTCTCTTTAATATTTTAAGTAATATTAGTAGTAACATATAATATTTATTTATATGCTCAAATTTATTATTAGTATTCTTATTTTAGTTAAAAAATATATTTGCATGTTTTTACTATATATTTATAAGAATAGGTGTACAGTATGTATAAATAAATCATCATAAAAAAGAAGAGGCATTCCCATGGTATGACAAATAAAACTTTCTCTGTCATGACAGAGAAGTAGTTTCTTAACCACAATCTTGCCTTTGTTAAAACAGAACAATTTCGTGACACACGGGAAAAAGAAATGAGGCCAGAATCAAACAAATTCAGGGAATCTTCTTTATCTCCTTTTAATTTTAATTTGCTTATAATGAGAAATTTATTTAAGCTTGGGGGTAGAAGAATATGCTTGTTATATATGTGTTTCTTTTAAGTCTTTCTTTTCTATATAAAAAGAAAAGAAAAGGTTAAAAAAAAGTATATGTTACAATTGAAAAATGCGTTTTTAGTAAAATAAAAAAATTGAAAAAAATAAAAATTGAGTTGCCTTATTACTAAGGCAACTTATTTCATGTACTTCCATGGATTTATTGTTTGGTTCTTTGCCATGGTCGTAATATTTTGAACCGGACATTTGTTTTAGGACTTCTAGTTATTTTAATTTATTTTACTAAATAAGTTGGCTAAACTTGATTTGACTTGAAAAGCACGAGACTTAGAAAAGATGAATTCGATTAAGTACCATTCATGGGTTTTATGAAATCATAGTTTTTGTTTGTCCCAAGTGTATTGTGCGGTTAGCTTATATTGTCTAGTTCTCCTGCTTATTTGGAAATCTAGACCTTACCTTGAATGTTGTTTGAGGCAAAATTCTAGGTAGATTTTTGAGTTGAGATGAAAGTAGGCCTTCTTTGTTGTGCCATAGCCTATTGACCGACCTTGATAAGTTCTATCCCTAGTTTTAGTTTCTTGGCACATTGATGGCGTCATATGAGATTTTGGTCAGTGTTTGAGGTGGCTTATTGCCTGAACAGCTTGTACTGGGTAAGACGAGGTTATTGGACTTGAAAATAGTGCAATCAAATTTATATAAGTTATATTAGAGGGAAAATGTCACTATTCAGTTCAGAATGAGGCAAGAGTTCTTGTTGAGCGGAGGACTCTATGATTTATTGGTTTGACGGGTGGTTATGAGCTTCTACGCATCGTTTTCATCGTTGCAGTATCACGAGGTTTGGATTAGGGTTTATGCACATATGAGGTATATTACGGGTATCAGGTTAGTGAATTTGCAGCTTCTATGGTTGGAGGATGTTATTATGGGCATACGAATTATCCGATGCATTGTGTGGTTTCAGCATGGGTGTATGATCATATCTGGTACAACGGGTTGAGATTGATACGGTGATCGTATATTGGAATCAGACCTAGTAGAGAATTCCGGGTTTATAATTTGGTCCTAAGGCTTGTAGGCTAAAATAAAAGGAAGGATCTTCAGTCTGGCTCGAGCTAATGTGCTCACCTGGGTTGTGGTGGCACGGGCAGGTGCACAAGGTGTTGAGCAGTTCTTGGCATGTTTGAGGACGAACGTATGTTTATAGGGGAGAACGTAACGACCCGACCGGTCATTTTAGAATCTAGTGCGTCATTCGGTGGTTTGAGGCCTTGAGTAGCTTCACTTCATGTATTATGACTTCTACGTGTAGTCGGAATTGAATTTCAGGAAGTTCAAAGTTGATTCAGATGGAAAATTCTCAATTTAGAAGTTTTAAGTTGGAAGAGTTGACTAAGGTTTGAATTTTGAGTAAACAAAATCGGAATCGGGATTTGAAGGTTCCAATATGTTCATATGATAATTTCAGACTTGGGCGTATGTTCGAGTTGATATCTAGTGGTCCGGGAGCATTTCGACGCTTAATATGGAAAGTTGGCATTTTAAAGGTTTCAGAATTTCCTAAGTTTGGTTTGAAGTAGACTTTGGTGTTATCGATGTTCGTTTGGGGTTCCGAGCCTTGGAATAGGTTCGTATCGTGATTTGTGATTTCTACGTAAAGTTTGGCATCATTCTGGGATGTTTAAGTATGAATCGGATGCATTCACCAAAGATTGAATGTTTGAAAGTGAAATTTTGTCTAAGTTTGACCATGATTTGACTTTAAGGCTATCGGGATCGGATTTTGGGTTCGGGACATGGAATAGGTCTGTTTCATCATTTGGAACTTTCCTGCACAATTTGGTGTCATTCGAAGTTGATTTGATGTGGTTCGGACGATTGGTTGCAATTCTAGAAGTTCTTGAAGTTCATTGTGATTTTATGCGTTTTGGCGTCTGATTCGTGATTCTAGAGGTTATTTTGGTATTTTGATCGCGTGAGCAGGTTCACGTTATGTTTTTAGACTTGTGTGGATGTTTGGTTTGGAGCCCCGAGGGCGCGGATGAGTTTTGGACGCGTTCTAGAGGAGTTTGTAGAAGTTTAGCTGGTTCTGGTGCACTGTTCTCGCATATGCGGTAGCCGCATTTGCGAGATCATTCTCGCTTTTGCGATGAAGGGCTGGGGCAAGGGAAGTTCATATTTGCGAACAAACTGTCACTTTTGCGATGCCAATTTCGCATTTGTCACCATCGCATTTACGAGCCTCTTGTTGTAAATGCGATATTTGAGGCTGTTATTAAGACTTCATTTTGGGACTTAGCCCATTTCTCTCACATTCTCATTTGGTTGGGCGATTGTTGGAGCTCCTTGAGGAACGATTTTCATCATCTATTGCAAGGTAAGTAATTCCCACATATTGTAAGTTAATTAAATGGATTCTATAAAGATTTAACATGGAAGTTGCGGAAAATTGTGGGATTTTTAAAGAAAAACCTAGAAATTGTATTTTTGGATTTTAACCACAAATTTGGACTTGGAATTAGGAATCAATTATATATTTGAGTTCGTGGTGTTATGGGTAATGTTTATCTTTTGAAAAGTTTCAAAATTCGGGCACGTGGGCTCGAGGGTTGACTTTTCGAGCGGAGTTAGGAATTGTTATATATTGATTAATTATGAGTATTAGAGTATATTTTTAATGGTTTGCACATTGTTTGACTAGTTTCGGATTGATGGGAATCAGTTTGAGGTGTTAGAGAGGCGCCAGAGCCGGTTATGGAACTTCGGAGCGAGGTAAGTCTCCTGTCAAACCTTATGATGGGGAATTTACCCCGTAGGTGTTATATCTATTATGTGCTACATGTTGTGGAAGCTACGCACGTATGAGGTACCGAGTGTCCGTGCGTATGCTAGGATTCCTGATTATGTCCGGGTAGACTTAGGTTCACGCCATGTTTTAATTGTACTATTTGAGTTATCCTTGCCTCTTTAATTCCTTTCTTTCGCGTTACGACCTGAGACTAGGCTTGTGTGGAGTGATAGACTAGCTATTGTAGAGATTTGACGAGTGATGACGTCCACAACACACTTCTATAGGAGATATGATTACGGTCGTATGCAATAATAGTACCCAACAAGAGTCAGGGTCGATTTCCACAGGGAGTTGTGAGGGGTGTTAGTAGTATATATTTTGAAGCAAGCAAATGGGTTACCTAAGATTGCACTTCCACAACAAGGTTTTGTTTTCTATTTCTACTGTTACTCTAATGAATTCAAGCTAAAGAAAATAGATTATAGATAAATGGTTTTGAGGTTTTTCCAATTGGATTAAAGGCCTAGTGTTGTGACTATAACCTAGGTGTTTGCCTAATGGGATAAAGATGTTTATACTTATTTTGTTAATTGGGGTGTATTATAGCTCTCAACTCCACGTTACTCACTCAATACCTCTCAGTCAGAGAGTGATTTTGCCCAATTTGGGTTTCTTAAGTCCAAATGGGTGTCAACCAAAATAGTTGATAAGAGCTCAAGTTGGGTTAGTACTATCTCTAGCTTGAACCCTTTAATTAGGTTAATCAATTTCTCAATTAACCCAATTCCTTATTAGCTAAGTTATCTTAGACTAAGTCCCTCTTTCTCAAGTAGAGACTAAGTCAATAGGCATGAATCAATATTTGCAACCATTAATTCTAAAATTGAAGCATGAACTAAGCTAAATAATCAATACCCAATCATAAACAAGCATAAAATTAATCACCCATAAGGTTTACACACTAGGGTTGGGTCACAATCCTAGTAAAAATCTAGCTACTCATAATGGAATTTGAATAAAATAAAGATGAAAAGCTAATTAAACTCATAATGGAAGATTAAAATGATGAAATCTAATGTTAAAATACTCAAATAACCTAAAACTTCCTAAAGTAGAAAAGAGAAACGGCTACAACATCTTTGTATGTTCAAACTTGACCTAATTTTGTGAAACTCGTCTATTTATGCAGGGATGAAAATTACGGATAAAAATACCCCTCGGGAGATTCTGCGGCCGCACAATTCCATGTGCGGTCCGCAGATTTCTTTAGTTGGTAGGCATGTGAGGTCTGTGGCCGCATATTTCTGGACTGCGGCCACGAGGCAATCTTCTGCGGGCATATATTTCTGGACTGCGGTCGCGAAGCAATGTTCTGCAACCGCACAATTCTTATGGGATCGGGCTGTTCGCCTCTGATCTTTGAATCTTAAGCCCAATTATTGTGTGGTCCAAACTTCACAAAGTCTCCTGGACTTGGTCTTTTTGCATACTCTCTGATCTTTGACACTTAAGCCCAGTTCTGCGGCCACACAATTCATGTGCAGTCTGCACATTGCTGAAAGTCATGTTGGGTATTTCTTCTTGGTTTGTGGCCGCAGATGGAATTCTGCAGTCCGCAATTTGTTCTGCGGCCATAAAATTCCTTCTGCGTACCGCACATTTGTGCTTTTGTGCCCTTTATTGCCTTGTGCTTCGGAACACTTCTTTTTGAGTCGAATTTCATCTCGGGAGACCAAACTTCCAGCATTCCTGCAATTTGCATAATTTTATTAATTTCAGGAACACAATTCTATACTTTCGGGCTAAAACAAAAGCTAAAAGGTGCTAATAAGTAGTCAAAATCCCCACTTATCAACGAGTTACTTGATTAGCCGCGGAATAATTGTGCTTCCCTTACGAACTTCTCCCGCGTTGTACATTTTCATCTAATAGATTCCTTAAATTTCATAACTCACACGTATATTTGTGAATGGGGTCAAGGACCCGCTAAAGCTTCTTATTCTAATGGGATCGGGTCGTTCGCCTCGGCAGGATTATGTACCACATTCTTATGGGATCGAGTCGTTTGCCTCGACAATATTATATTCTTATGGGATTGAGCCGTTCGCCTCGGCAGGATTATGTACCACATTCTTATGGGATCGAGTCGTTTGCCTCGACAATATTATATTCTTATGGGATTGAGCCGTTCGCCTCGGCAGGATTATGTACCACATTCTTATGGGATCGGGTTGTTCGCCTCTGCAGTATCATATTCTTATGGGATCAGCCTGTTCGCCTCGGTAGTATCATATTCTTATGGGATCAGGCCGTTCACCTCGACAGTATCATATTCTTATGGGATCGGGCCGTTCGCCTCAATGGTATCTTATTTTTATGGGATCGGGTTGTTCGCCTCGATAGTATCATGTATCATACTCTTATGGGATCGGGTTGTTCGCCTCGACATTTCTATAAAGACTCTTATGGGGTCAGGTTATTCATCTCGGCAACTTCATGAAACACTCTTATGGGATCGGGTCGTTCGCCTCGGCAGAATCGTGCGTAATATTTGAAAAAAGCCAACATATCCGTGCGTTTTCCTGATTTGAGTTGTGATGACCTATTTGGTGGGGACCATTTTATATATATTCCGGTTGAGGAGGTAACCGTTAATTAAGAGCTTGTGTTTACTGTTCAGAGGAGGATCGTATCATGTACCTATATTTGTTTACACTGTTTATTTACCATGCCTCACTTGTTTACTTTCTACTATACTTGATTTATTGGATCACTAGTAAGTGTCGATGTCGACCCCTCGTCACTACTTCTTCGGGGTTAGGCTAGATACTTACTGGGTACGCGTTGGTTTACGTACTCATGCTACATTTCTGCATTTATTGTGCATGTATATATTTCTGGTGGTCTTTTGGGCGCAATGGTGCGACTATTGCGGTGTAACGACCCGGCCGGTAGTTTTAACTATTACATACCCATTCCCCCATTTACTACTCAAATCGTATTTTGCAGTTGTTATGTGACTTTCCGGGGTAATTGGTTCGGGTCCGGTGAGGTTTTAGAATGAATTGGAACACTTAGTTTCAAGGTTTAAAGCTTAAGTTGAAATAATTGATCGAATAATGAATTTTGTGTAAACGACCCCATAATGGAATTTTGATGGTTCTAATAGCTATGTGTGGTTATTTCTGACTTAGGAGCGTGCCCGAAATATTATTTGAAAGTCCGTAGTTAAATTAGGCTTGAAATGGCTAAAATAGATATTTAAGTTTGAATGTTTGACCAGGGAGTTGCCTTTTTGATATCAGGGCCGGAATCTGATTCTGGAAATTTGAAATAGGTCGTTATGTCATTTATGACTTGTGTGCAAAATTTGAGGTCAATCGGACTTGATTTGATAGGTTTCAGCATCGAATGTAGAAATTTAAAATTTTTAGTTTAATTAAGCTTGAATTGGGGTATGATTCATGGTTTTAGCGTTGTTTGATGCGATTTGAGGACCTATTGGTACATTTGGTTGAGGTCCCGGGGGCTTCGGGTGAGTTTCGGATGGTTAACGGATCGAAATTTGGACGTAGAACAAAGTTGGAAACTTTCTGCCTTCTGATGCAATCGCACTTGCGAAATTTGGCTCGCAGGTGTGCGCTCGCAGAAGCGTGTGGTCAATCGTAGATGCGGCCATGTGTGGGTTGAGGCAGAACTCGCAAAAGCGATCAGATGGTCCGCAGAAATGGAGTCGCATCTGCGACTGCACAACCGCGGAAGCGCTAAAGTCGCAGAAGCGGGCTGCTTCTCGCAGAAGCAAGTTCGCAAAAGCGTATATGCGATCGCAGAAGCGGAGGCAGTGAAGGCCTTGGCAAACAGCAAAAGCGGTTGATTTCTCGCTCATGCGAGACCGCAGAAGCGGTTAAGTGAGTCGCAAGTGCGGAACCCCTGGACAGTATACATTTCGAAGGGGTTTCGAGTTTTGCCATTTTTGGACATTTCCAACACGGATTCGGGGTGATTTCAGAGAAAATTCATGGGAAAACTTGAGGTAAGTCACTTGTGATCATTGTTAGTCGATAATATTGGATTATCATTGAGTATTTCGACTAGATTATGTGTTTTTGAGGTGAAAGTAGAGGATTTGGGCCTAGGGATTCGAAAATGAGATTTAGGGATTTGAAGGTCGAGTTGTTGTCAGAATTTGGTAAATTTGGTATGGTTGGACTCGTGGTTGAATGAGCGTTCATATTTTGTAAATTTTGTCATGTTCCGAGATATGGGCCCCAGGGGCGAGTTTTGAGTGCTATTTCAGATTTTGTTGGAAAATTAGTCTTTTCATATGGAATTATTCCTATAATTTGTATATACTGAATCGAATTAATTGTGACTAGATTCGAGGCATTTAGAGGCCGATTCGCGAGGTAAAGGCATAGCAGAATAAAGAATGTACGCGGTTTGAGGTAAGTAATAGTTCTAAATTTGTTCCTGAGGGTATAAAACCTCGGATTATGTGTTATGTGATCGGTTTTGAGGTGATGCACATGCTAGGTGACAAGCGTGTGGGCGTGCACAGTAGGAATTGTGACTTGGTCAAATTCTATGGAGCTGTGTAGATGAATAATTTTTTGTTATCTGTACAGTCTCCATGTCGTAGAGAAATTGAACCACAAACCATGTTAGAAATCATGTTTAGATTATGTGTTGGCACTGTAGGGACCCGCATAGGTTGTGTACATGTTGAATTATCTGCTAAATTGCTATTTTTTACTTAGTCGCAGTTTACTTGTTTATTTTATATCAGTCTCTATTGTTCCTTGTTGATACATTATACCATTTCTGTTGGGGCTGATTTTCATGATTACTGAGAGCCCGAGAGACTGGAGAGATTTATGACTGAGTGAGGCCGAGGGCCTGATTATGAGATATTGATACTATAGCACGTGAGTTGTCCGTGTAGAACGTGAGTTGTCCGTGCAGATTCTGATATTATACTATAGCACGTGAGTTGTCCGTGCAGCATGTGAGTCATCCGTGCAGCACGTGAGTTGTAGCGCTTGGGTTGAAAGAGCCCCTCCGGAGTTTGCACATACCCCTAGTGAGCGCAGGTACCTACTGAGTGCGAGTGCAGAGTGTAGAGTGATTGTGTGGTTGGAGTGAATTGGAGGACTGGGTGATTGTTGCTCTGAGAGGATGCATTGATTTCATTATTGTTGTATTTTAGTTGTCATATATCACTGTTTTGGAAATTTTTGAGAGATATTATCTTCTGTTTCAGTTGAACTTAATATGAAATTACTGTTTTAGCCTTAATTGTCGAACTTAAAAGCATGCCTACTTTCTTATGTTGGAAATTACTATAATTGGACTTAGCTGTGAAGTTCGTCACTACTTTCAGTTCTTTATTTAGTATTATTACTTACTAAGTTGGTTGTACTCATACTACACGTTGTACTTCGTCTGCAGATCCAGGTGTTTCCCGACACAGTGGGTGTTGATTTCTTCGCGCAGTTGAATTATCAAAGATTCTGAGGTAGATGTCGGTGTTTCGCAGACCTTGTCTCTCTTTCCTTTAAGTTGATTGTACTGTTCTATATTTTCTAGACAGTGTTTCATCAGTCAGACTATGGTATCATTTAGATGTTCATGTACTTAGAGACATCGGATTTTGCGAGTGTAGTTTATATCAGTATGTGTGGGGGTTTTTCTATTTAATTTACACATTATGTTTTCAAACTTAAAGGAAATTGTGGTTTATTAAGATTATCGGCTTGCCTAGTACCACGATAGGTGCTATCACGACATGATAAGATTTTGGGTCGTGACAAGTTAGTATCATAGCCTAGGTTACATAGGTCTCACGAGTCATGAGCAGGTTTAGTAGCGTTTTACGGATTGGTACGGAGACGTCTGTACTTATCTTCGGGAGGCTGCCGGACCCTTAGGAAAATTTTTCTTTCTTGTATTCTGTCTTGCGAATTTGTTGATTCTGGAAACTACATTTCTGTTATTATATTCTCTCACAGATAGTGAGGACACGTACTGCCGGATCGGACGGTCAGCCACCGGTTAGGGCCGCGAGAGGCCGAGGTCGAGGTAGAGGCCGAGGTGTAGCTTGTTCATCAGTTGGAGCAGCACCTGTAGCACCACAAGTTGTTCCAACTCAGGAGCAGATTACAGATATAGTTGAGCTGGCGGGACCAGCTCAGGCACCAGCTGTGCCTATTGTGATTCCAGACCTTTAGGAGGCTCTAGCACAAATATTGACTGTTTGCACTGGCCTTGCTCAAGTGGTTTCGGCTCAGGCCGCACCAGCCACTTTTCAGGCCGGGGGAGGTACTCAAAACCCTATTGTCCTTACTCCAGAGCAGATAGTGCAGGGACTTCAGAAACCGGGGGCACTACCAGCCCAACAGGTTGCAGCTGCTAAGCCCCCGGTAGTCCCCGTTATGGCTGATGATCAATAATGGGAAAAACTACTACAAAAGCAATGCAATTGCTTAATGAAATTTTGGAAAATGTTGTTGAATGGCCGCCAGACAAAATGATTATCAGAAAAAGGCACAAGTTGAAGCTTTGAATTCATTGACACAACAAATTGCGACCTTAAACCAAAATGTGGAGGCTTTTCAGGTAGGTGCTCACTCATTATCCCAGCCTGAGAATTATGATGTTTGTCAAGGTAATCATCCGAATCATGAATGTCAAGCTTTAACACAAAATGAGGAACATGTAAATTTGATTGGTTATAGAAATAATTACTCATTCGGTAGTCCCATGGCACAAAAACTTCCAGGATTTCAATGGAGTAATCCTAATGGTGATGAAAATCCTCAAAGATTTTTTAATCAAAAGCAGTAGGTACAGGGACCACCTGGTTTTCAAAATCAAAATAGAGGGCAACAAAGTTTTCAACAATATCAGCAGCAATCCCAAAGAGCTCATCAACAAAGCCTTGAAGACTTGATGTACAAATTCATTAAGGCTACTAATGAGAAGGTTAAAAGTCAACATTCAGCTATCAAGAATTTAGAAATACAGGTAAGTCAATTAGCAACCCTTATGTCTGGACAAATTCAAGGTGTTATACCAAGAAACACTGAGAAAATCCAAAAGAACACCTCAAAGTCATCTCTGTATGGTCAGGTAAAGCTCTTGATGATCCATATGCAGATAGAGAAGGAAAGCCACAAGAAGCGGAAAAGATAAATGAAGGTGAGAACAAAATAGAATCAAAGTTCCCAAAAGAACAAAAGGATAAAGAAAAAAATGCACTAGAAAATAAATTGATAAAGAAAACCTCACTTTGTACCTCTCCCTTTTCCCCAAAAGATGAAAAGAGAAAAGCTTGACAAACAGTTTCAAAGTTTCTAGATAGTTTGAAGCAACTTTACATTAACATATCTTTCATAGATGCTTTGACGCAAATGCCTTCATATTCTAAATTTCTCAAAGAAATTTTGTCAAGTAAAAGAAAATTTGAAAACATTTCAGCGGTTAAGCTTACAGAAAAATGTAGTGCTATACTTCAAAATAAGCTCCCACATAAACTTGGTGGTCCGGGAAGTTTTATAATTTCTTGTATCGTGGGAGGTACTCACTTTGAAAAGGCGTTATGTGATTCAGGTTCTTCAATAGATCTAATGCCTTTCTCAATTTTCAGGAAATTAGAACTTGGTGAAACGAAAGATACTGGTGTGTCTCTTCAATTAGCTGATCAAAGTACTAAAAGACCAAAAGGAATTATTAAAAATATCCTTGTTAGAGTTGATAAATTTGTATTCCCAGTAGATTTATAGTACTTGAAATGGAAGAAAATACTGAGAAAGCATTAATTTTAGGTAAACCATTTCTCACAATAGGAAGAGCAGTTATTTATGTTCATCAAGGACAATTAATATTGCGAGTTCATGAGGAAAGAGTAATTTTTGACATGCAGAAAATGATTAAATTTCCTAGGGATGAGTCATCATCATCTTGTTTTCAAATTGACTTACTATATGACCTTGTAGATAAATACAAAGATAATCAGTTAATTATTGATTCATTAGAGAGATGTTTCGCTAGGTCAGGTACCATAAGTGATGACAACCCCATAATTAGAGAAGAAACTGAAATGCTGGAAAAAGAGTCAGAAAATAAGAAAATCTCACAAGAAGGAGTTCAATTAAAAATTGAACTCAAAGATCTTCCTTCTCATTTAAAATATGTGTTTCTTGAACTTGAATTATTTTCAATAATCATTTCATCTTCTTTGACTATAGAACAGGAAAGCAAACTGATTGGAGTCGTGAGAAAACACAAAGGAGCCTTAGAGTGGACTATAGCTGACATCAAAGGAATCAGTCTAGTTATTTGTATGCACATGATTCTTATAGAGAATGATTATAAGACAATAGTCCAACCCCAAAGGAGATTGAACCCAGCAATGCAGGAAGTCATCAAGAAAGAAGTGGTGAAACTTCTAGCAGCAAGTATCATTTATCCAATATCTGACAGTCCTTAGGTAAGTCCTGTACAGGTAGTACCAAAGAAATGAGGTATGACAGTAATAAAAAATGAAAACAATGAACTCACACCTACTAGAACAATCACAGGATGGAGAGTTTGTATTGATTACAGACGACTTAATGAAGCCACAAGAAAAGACCATTTTCCTTTGCCCTTTATTGACCAAATGCTTGAAAGAGTTGCATGCTATGGTATTTACTATTTTCTTGACAGATATTTTGGGTATAATAAGATATCGATTGCTTTAGAAGATCAGGAGAAAACCACACTCGATACGTATGCTTATCGAACAATGCCATTTGGACTATGCAACGCTCCTGCTACATTTAAGCGTTGCATGTCGGCAATTTTCTCAGATATGATTGAAAAGTTTATTGAAATCTTTATGCATGATTTCACACTTTTTGGTAAGACATTTCAAGATTGTCTCTATCATTTAACTTTGGTGCTTAAAAGATGTGAAGAGACAAATTTAGTTCTTAGTTGGGAAAAATGTCACTTCATGGTAATAGAGAAAATTATTTTAGGATATAAAACTTTTTCTAAAGGGATAAAAGTTGGTAAGGCCAAAATTGATCTTATAGAAGGATTACTCCCTCCTACCACTATTAAAGGCATTAGAAATTTCTTAGGGCATGCATGTTTTTATAGAAGCTTTATAAAAGATTTTTCAAAAATTTCAAAATTGCTGACTAACCTACTGATGAAAGATGTGAAGTTTGAATTTTTAGATTATTGCAGGAAAGCATTTGAGATTCTCAAGAAGCAATTGACTAATGCTCCAATTGTTGTTTCTCCTCACTGGAGCCAACCCTTTGAAATAATGTGTGATGCAAGTGATACAGTAGTAGGAGCGATATTGGGACAAAAGAGAGACAAGATCATCATATCTATCTACTATGCCAGTAGAATACTTAATGAAGCTCAAAAGAATTATGCTACAACTGAGAAGGAACTACTAGTAGTAGAATTTAGGTTTGACAAATTTTGTTCCTATTTGATAGGAACAAAGGTTATACTTTATACTGATCATGCAGCTTTAAAGTTCCTCTTAGCAAAGAAATATGCTAGACCTAGATTACTAAGATGGATACTTCTTTTTCAAGAATTCGATCTTAAAATAAAAGATCGAAAAGGTTTTGAGAATCAGGTAGCTGATCATTTGTAGCGTTTGGAAAATCCTCCTACTGAGATAAAAGATATCAAAGAGAAATTTCCTAATGAACATATATTTTCAATCACAGCCGTTATAAATCGACCAACTTGGTTTGCTGATATTGCCAACTACTTGGCTGGAGGATGGATTCCAAAAGATTTTTCTTAAGAACAAAAGAAAAAAATTAAAAAAAGAAGCAAGACATTATTACTAGGAAGATCCTTACTTGTTTAAATTTTGTGCAGAAGACATAATTAGGAGATGTGTACCGGAGACAGAAATGAACAACATGTTAAGTCACTGGCATGATGGGGCTGTAGGAGGACACTATGGAGGAAGAAGGACAACAGCTAAAGTACTTGAAATTGGATTTTTCTAGCCTACTCTATTCAAAGACGCAAGGAATTATGTCGCCACTTGTGATAAATGCCAGAGAATCTGTGATGACCCGATAGGTCATCTTATATTTTAAAATCTAATTTTTGTGTTTTGAAGTCTTAAAAACTCTTTTTAGCCTTCTTCAATTTGCGTGCACAGTCCAGGTATTGTTCCGAAAGGCTTATATGTTAAAAACTAATAAAAATAAGAATTTTGTCTTAAAAGTTTATTTAAGTTGACTTCAGTCAACGTTTTGAGAAAACATATCCGGATCTGTGTTTTGACAGTCTCGGTGGGTCTGTATCGTAATTTGGAACCTGGGCATATGCCCGGAATCGAATTCGGAGGTCCCTAGCCCGAGTTATTGATTTTTGTTGAAAATTGAAGGCCTTACCCTTCGAGAACGCGACCAGCTCTTCGCGAACGCGTAGCTTTAGGGACCTGGGGGAAGGGTCAGTCATCTCTTCATCGCGAACGCGAGCACGGGTTCGCGAACGTGAAGGTTAGGGGTAGCAACCTTCGCAAACGCGATGAGGGATTCGCGATCGCGTAAGCCTAACAGGCACTGCTTATCGCGAACACATCAGGATTCACGCGAACGCGATGAATACCTGTCGACTAGTTATTAAAAACATAACCAAAACGAGATTTTACCATTCTTTCAAAATTTCAAAACTAAGAGACCTAGAGGCGATTCTTCCATAAGTTTTTCTTCCCAATTCGTTGGTAAGTGATTCTAACCTACTTCCTTTCAATTACCCATTACATTTCATGAGTTTTCAACCTAAAATCTAGGATTTTCATGTTGGAAATTGGGAGTTTGGGTAGAATTAGGGATTTTTGTAAAATTAGAATTTAGACCTCGAATTGAGGTCGGATTTCGAAACAAACAACATTATCGGGCTCGAGGGAGAATGGGTAAATGGATTTTGGTCCGAACCTCGAGTTTTGACCAAGCGGGCCCGGGGTCGATTTTTGACCTTTTGGGAAAAAGTTTGGTGAATCTAAATTTATGCATTGTAATTGATTTTTTTTAGAAATATTTGATATTATAGAGTCATTTGTGGATATATACGAGTGGTTTGGAGGTGGATTTTAGAGGAAAAGGGGTAATTGAGCATTGAGTGCCTTTGAAGCGAGGTAGGTGTCGTGGTTAACCTTGACTTGAGGGAATAGGATTTGTTTGTCTATCTGCTACATGTTTAAATGTTGGGGAACAATGTATATGTGAGGTGACGAATACTTATGCGTTGTAGTCGGGTTAAAGCATGCGGGTGGGGCTTGGTTTCTTGCAATTATAGCTTCCTTTGTTCTTGTTATCCATGTTTAGACTAGTATTGTTAAATTGATCATTCTTATCATGTTTATGGATCTTCTGGTGATAATTGAGTATTGATTCCAAAGTTGAGGTTGATATTGTGGAACCAAATGTTGAAGTAAGGCTTGTACTTGTTATTCTATCTCCTTGTTATTATTTATTCATTGCATTATGGTAACGGAGAGTGTTAATGCACGAAGGGTGATGTCGTGCCATATTGTGAGTGTTAATACACGAAGGGTGATGTCGTGCTATATTGTGAGTGTTAATGCACGAAGGGTGATACCCTGCCATATTGTGAGTGTTAACGCACGAAGGGTGATATCGTTCCATGTTATGAGAGTTAATGCACTAAGGGTGATGACGTGTCATTGCTATTGATTTTATGGTGAGGTTGAGAGTAAAAGCACGAAGGGTAATGCCGTGCATTTTTCCTTTACTGTGTTTACTTGTTCTTATTGGTTCATAGTATATTAGCTGTTCAAGTTACCATTCTGTTGTAGTTCTCTATCTCGTATTCCCCTTAGCATGTTCCCTCTCCCTATAGTACATGTTTAGTTGTTATTTATACATATACTGTTAAATTGCACAGGTTTGTTATGTAGGTGTCTTGTCATAGCCTCGTGGCTACTTCGTCGAGGTTAGGCTCGACACTTACCAATACATTTGGTCGGTTGTACTAATACTGCACTTTGCACTTCCTGTGCAGATTTTGGTATTGGTTCCAGCTGATCGAGAGGCGTAGCAGCTCGGACTGGTTCATCGGAGACTCAAGATAGATCTGTTGGTGTTCGCAGACCTTGAAGTCCCCGTCTATCTTTTCAGTTTGTTTTACTGTTTCTTTTATTCAAACAGTTGTATTTCTTTGAGATTTTTACTTATAGTAAATCCTAGAAGTTCGTGAATTGTGACTCCAGATCCGGATGGTAGTAATTAATGAAGTTTTTATATTATTCCGCACTTGTTGTATTTTATTTTAGCTTAATTGTTGTTATTTACTGAATTAAATAAGGATTGGCTTAATAATTCTCTAACTTCGGCTTGCCTAGCAAGTGGAATATTAGGCGCCATCACGGTCCCGGCGGTAGGAATTTTGGGTCGTGACAGAATCGGTAACATTTTAAAAAGGAAGAAATTCCTCTTAACTCTATTTTTGTGTGTGAAATTCTTTATGTTTGGGGCATTGATTTTATGAGTCCTTTTACTCCTTCAAACAACTATGAATATATTTTGGTAGTTGTTGACTGTGTTTCAAAATGGGTAGAAGCAGTTGCTACCAGAAAAAATAATGCTCATATTCTTTGTGTTTTTCTCAAGAAAACTATTTTTTCTAGATTTGGAATTCCACGAGTTATAATAAGTGATCAAGAAACTCATTTTATAAATAGACAATTTGCTAGTTTGTTGTTAAAATGTGGAGTAACTCATAAAATAGGAACTCCATATCATGCTCAAACAAGCGGGCAAGTAGAAGTTTCCAACAGAGAATTAAAAAGAATTTTAAAAAAAACGGTTGGTTCTTCTCGAAAAGATTAATCTTTAAAATTGGATGATGCTTTATGGGCATACAGAATTGCGTATAAAACTCCCATATGCACATCTCCTTTTAGACTAGTTTTTGGGAAAGCTTGTTATTTACTTGTGGAATTAGAACACAAAGCATATTGGGCTATAAAATTATTGAATCTAAACTTGCTAGATGCAGGTAAAAATCGTCTATTGCAGCTTGATGAGTTGGAAGAGTTCAGACTTACAACATACAAAAATTCTAAATTGTACAAGGAAAAGACAAAAAAATGGCATGACAAGCTCATCACCCATAAAGATTTTAAAGTTGGAGATCAAGTTCTATTGTACAATAGCCGATTGAAATTATTCCCAGGAAAGTTTAAGTCACGCTGGACATGACCATATACAGTAACATAAGTGACCCCCTATGGTGCCATTGAAGTACAACATACAGATGGGGAGACAAATTCAAAGTAAATGGATTTGAAGCCTTATATCAGCTGATTCTTCGGCAAACAGGCTTCAACAATCATTTTTGCCTAATTTTTAAAATAAGTCGAGCTGGGGACATTAAACTCAGAACTATTTTCTTCCCCTCTCTTTAATATTTTAAGTAATATTAGTAGTAACATATAATATTTATTTATATGCTAAAATTTATTATTATTATTATTGTAGTTAAAAACAAATATATATATATATATATATATATA
>AWOL01S0051367.1:56630-101381 GCA_000715115.1 Nicotiana otophora | reverse complement strand
TATATATATATATATGCATGTTTTTACTATATATTTATAAGAATAGGTATGTAGTATGTATACATAAATTATCATGAAAAAGAAGAGGCATTCCCATGGTATGACAAATAAAACTTTATCTGTCATTACAGAGAAGTAGTTTCTTAACCACAATCTTGCCTTTGTTAAAAAACAAAAATTTCGTGACACACGGGAAAAAGAAATGAGGCCAGAATCAAAAACAATTCAGTGAAGCTTCTTTATCTCCTTTTACTTTTAATTTGCTTGTAATGAGGACATGACATTATTTAAGCATGGGGTAGAGGAATATGCTTGTTATATGTGTGTTTCTTTTTAAGTCTTTTTTTCTCTTAAAAAAAAAAGAAAAAGGTTAAAAAAAAGTATATGTTACAACTGCAAAATGTGTTTTTAGTAAAATAAAAAAAATTGAAAAAATAAAATTTGAGTTGCGTCATTACTAAGGCAGCTTATTTTATGTACTTCCATGGATTTCTTGTTTGGTTCTTTGCCATGGTCATAATATTTTGAACCGGACATTTTTTTAGGACTTCTAGTTGTTTTAATTTATTTTGCTAAATAAGTTGGTTAAACTTGATTTGACTTGAAAAGCACGAGACTTAGAAAAGATGAATTCGATTAAGTACCATTCATGGGTTTTATGATTACTTTTCTAAGCTCATACTTACTTATTGGTGATTGAAATCACAGTTTTTATTGGTCCCAAGTGTATTGTGCGGTTAGCATACATTGTCTAGTTCTCCTGCTTATTTGAAAATCTAGAACTTGCCTTGAATGTTATTTGAGGAAAAATTCTAGGTAGATTTTTGAGTTGAGATAAAAGTAGGCCTTCTTTGTTGTTCCATAGCCTATTGACCTACCTTGATAAGTTCTATCCCTGGTTGTAGTTTGTTGGCGCATTGATGGCGTCATATGAGATTTTGGTCAGTGTTTGAGGTGGCTTATTGCCTGAGAAGCTTGTACTGGGTAAGACGAGGTTATTGGACTTGAAATCAGTGCAATCAAATTTATATAAGGTATATTAGAGAAAAAATGTCACTATTCAGTTTAGAATGAGGCAAGAGTTCTTGTTGAGCGGAGGACTCCATGATTTATTGGTTTGGCGGGTGGTTATGAGCTTCTACGCATCGTTTTCATTGTTGCAGTATCACGAGGTTTGGATTAGGGTTTATGCACATATGAGGTATATTACGGGTATCAGGTTAGTGAATTTGCAGCTTCTACGGTTGGAGGATGTTATTATGGGCATACAAATTATTCGATGCATTGTGTGGTTTTAGCATGGGTGTATGATCGTATCTGGTACAACGGGTTGAGATTGATACGGTGATCGTATGCTGGAATCAGGCCTAGTAGAGAATTTCGGATGTTGTAATTTGGTCCTAAGGCTTGTAGGCTAAAATAAAAGGGAGGATCTTAAGTCTGGCTCGAGCTAATGTGCTCACATGGGTTGTGGTGGCACGGGCAGGTGCACAAGGTGTTGAGCAGTTCTTGGCATGTTCGAGGACGAACGTATGTTTATAGGGGAGAATGTAACGACCTGACCGGTCGTTTTAAGATCTAGTGCGTCATTCGGCGGTTTGAGGTCTTGAGTAGCTTCACTTCATGTATTACGACTTCTACGTGTAGTCGAAATTGAATTTCAAGAAGTTCAAAGTTGATTCGTATGGAAAATTCTCAATTCAGAAGCTTTAAGTTGGAAGAGTTGACTAAGATTTGACTTTTGAGTAAACGAACTCGGAATCGGGATTTGAAGGTTCCAATATGTTCGTATGATGATTTCGGACTTGGACGTATGTTCGGGTTGATATCATGTGTTCCGGGAGCATTTTGACGCTAAATATGGAAAGTTGGCATTTTGAAAGTTTTAGAATTTCCTAAGTTTAGTTTGAAGTGGACTTTAGTGTTATCGATGTTCGTTTGGGGTTCTTAGCCTTGGAATATGTTCATATCGTGATTTGTGACTTGTACGTAAAGTTTGGCATCATTCCGGAATATTTAAGTATGAATCGGACGCATTCGCCAAAGATTGAATGTTTGAAAGTGTGGAATTTTTCCTAAGTTTGACCATGGTTTGGCTTTAAGGCTATCGGGTTCGGATTTTGGGTTCGGGACTTGAAATAGGTCTGTTTTATCATTTGGAACTTGCCTGCAAAATTTGGTGTCATTCAAAGTTGATTTGATGTGGTTCGGACGATTGGTTGCAATTCTAGAAGTTCGTGAAGTTCATTATGATTTTTATGCGTTTTGGCATCTGATTCGTGATTCTAGAGGTTATTTTGGTGTTTTGATCGCGTGAACAAGTTCGCGTTATGTTTTTAGATTTGTGTGGATGTTTGGTTTGGAGCCCCGAGGGCTCGGATGAGTTTTGGACGCGTTCCATAGGAGTTTGTAGAGGTTTAGCTGGTTCTGGTACACTATTCTCGCATTTGCGATAGCCACATTTGCGAGATCATTCTCGCTTTTGCGAAGATGGGTTGGGACAAGGAAATTTCACATTTGCGAACAAACTATCACTTTTGCGAAATCACCGAGCTCGCATTTGGGAGACTTTTGTCGCATTTGTGATGCAGACAGTGTTGGTCGGGCTTCGCATTTGCGACGCCAATTTCGCATTTGTCACCATCGCATTTGCGAGCCTCTTGTAACAAATGTGATATCTGAGGCTATTATTAAGACTTTATTTTGGGACTTAGCCCATTTCTCTCACCATTTCATTTGGTTGGGCGATATTTAGAGCTCCTTGAGGCAAGATTTTTATCATCTATTGCAAGATAAGTAATTCCCATATATTGTAAGGTAATTACATGGATTCTATAAGGATTTAACATGGAAATTGTGGAAAATTGTGGGATGTTTAAAGAAAAACCTAGAAATCGTATTTTTGGATTTTAACCACGAAATTGGACATGGAATTAGAAATCAATTAATATTTGAGTTCGTGGTGTTATGGGTAATATTTATCTTTCGAAAATTTTCGAAATTCGGGCACGTGGGCTCGAGGGTTGACTTTTCGAGCGGAGTTAGGAATTATTATATATTGATTAATTATGAGTATTAGAGTATATTTTGATTGGTTTGCACATTATTTGACTAGTTTTGGATCGATGAGAATCAGTTTGAGGTGTTAGAGAGGCATCAGAGTCGGTTATGGAACTTCAGAGCGATGTAAGTCTCATGTCTAACCTTATGAGGGGGAATTTACCCCATAGGTGTTATATCTATTATGTGCTACATGTTGTGGGATCTACGCACGTATGAGGTGACGAGTGTCCGTGCGTATGCTAAGATTCCTTATTATGTCCGGTAGACTTAGGTTCACTCCATATTTTAATTGTACTATCTGAGTTATCCTTGCCTGTTTAATTCCTTTATTTTGCTTTACGACCTGAGACTAGGCTTGCGTGGAATGATAGACTCGCTATTATAGAGATTTGACGAGTGATGACATCCACAACACACTTCCATAGGAGATATGAATACGGTCGTATGCAAAAACAGTACCCAACAAGAGTCAGGTTCGATTTCCACAGGGAGTTATGAGGGGTGTTAGGAATATATATTTGAAGCAAGCAAATGGGTTATCTAAGATTGCACTTCAACAACAAGGTTTTGTTTTCTATTTCTACTGTTACTCTAATGAATGCAAGCTAAAGAAAATAGATTATAGATAAATGTTTTTGAGGTTTTTCCAATTGGATTAAAGGCCTAGTGTTGTGACTATAACCTAGGTGTTTGCCTAATGGGATAAAGATGTTTATACTTATTTTGTTAATTGGGGTGTATTATAGCTCTCAACTCCACGTTACTCACTCAATACCTCTCGGTCAGAGAGTGATTTTGCCCAATTTGGATTTCTTAAGTCCAAATGGGTATCAACCAAAACAGCTGATAAGAGCTCAAGTCGAGTTCTTACTATCTCTAGTTTGAACCCTTTAACTAGGTTAATCAATCTCTCAATTAACTCACTTCCTTATTAGCTAAGTTATCTTAGACTATGTCCTTCTTTTTCAAGTAGAGACTAAGTCAATAGGCATGAATCAATGTTTGCAACCATTAATTCTAAAATTAAAACATGAACTAAGCTAAATAATCAACACCCAATCATAAACAAGCATAAAATTAATCACCCATAAGGTTTACACACTAGGGTTGGGTCACAATCCTAGTAAATATCTAGCTACTCATAATGGAATTTAAATAAAATAAAGATGAAAAGATAATTAAACTCATAATGGAATATTAAAATGATGAAATCTAATGTTAAAATACTCAAATAAGCTAAAACTTCCTAAAGTAGAAAAGAGAAACGACTACAACAGCTTTGTATGTTCAAACTTGACCTAATTTTATGAAACTCGTCTATTTACGCAGGGCTGAAAATCACAGATAAAAAGACTCTTATGGGGTCAGGTTGTTCGCCTCGACAACTTCATGAAACACTCTTATGGGATCGGGTCGTTCGCCTCGGCAGAATCGTGCGTAACATTTGACAAAAAAGCCAACATATCCGTGAGTTTTCCTGATTTGAGTTATGATGACCTATCTGGAGGGGACTATTTTATATATATTTCGGTTGAGGAGGTAACCGTTAATTGAGAGCTTGTATTTACTGTTCATAGGAAGATCGTATCATATACCTATATTTGTTTACACTGTTTATTTACCATGCCTCATACTTGCTTACTTTCTACTGTACTTGATTTATTGGATCACTAGTAAGTATCGATGTCGACTCCTTGTCACTACTTCTCCGGGGTTAGGCTAGATACTTACTGGGTACGCGTTGGTTTACGTACTCATGCTACATTTCTGCATTTATCGTGCAGGTATATTTTTCTGGTGGTCTTTTGGTCACAAAGGTGCGACTATTGCGGTGTAACGACCCAGCGGTAGTTTTAACTATTACATACCCATTCCCCTATTTACTTCTCAAATCATATTTTACATTTGTTATGTGACTTTCCGGGGTAATTGGTTCGGGTCCAGTGAGGTTTTGGAATGAATTGAAATACTTAGTTTCAATATTTAAAGCTTAAGTTGAAATAATTGACCGAATAATGAATTTTGTGTAAACGACACCGGAATAGAATTTTGATGGTTCTAATAGCTCCGTGTGGTGATTTTGGACTTAGGAGCGTGCCCGAAAAATTATTTGAAAGTCCGTAGTTAAATTAGGCTTGAAATGGCTAAAATAGATATTTAAGTTTGAAAGTTTGATCGGGGAGTTGACTTTTTGATATAGGGGTCGAAACCGATTCTGGAAATTTGAAATAGGTCTGTTATGTCATTTATGACTTGTGTGCAAAATTTAAGGTCAATCAGACTTGATTTAATAGGTTTCGGCATTGAATGTAGAAGTTGAAAATTCTTAGTTTCATTAAGCTTGAATTGGGGTATGATTCATGGTTTTAGCATTGTTTGATGTGATTTGAGGCCTCGACTAAGTTTGTATGAGGTTTAGGACCTGTTGGTATATTTGGTTGAGGTCTCGGGGGCTTCGGGTGAGTTTCGAATGGTTAACAGATCGAAATTTGGATGTAGAACAAAGCTCGAAACTTTCTACCTTCTGATGCAATCGCACTTGCGCAATTTGGCTCGCAGGTGCGCGCTCGCAGAAGCGTGTGGTCCATCGTAGATGCGGCCAAGTGTGGGTTGAGGCAGAGCTCACAGAAGCGATCAGATGGTCCGCAGAAGCGGAGTCGCATCTGCGACTGCACGACCGCAGAAGCGCTGAAGTCGCAGAAACGGGATGCTTCTCGCAGAAGCGAGTTCATAGAAGCGGATATGCGATCGCAGAAGTGGAGGCAGTGAAGGCCTTGGCAAACTGCAGAAGCGGTTAATTTCTTGCACCCGCGAGACCGCAGAAGCGGGGAAGTGAGTCGTAGGTGCGAAACCCCTGGACAGTATACATTTCGAAGGGGTTCCGAATTTTGCCATTTTTGAACATTTCCAACACGGATTTGGGGCAATATTCAGAGAGAGAATTCATGGGAAAACTTGAGGTAAGTCACTTGTGATCATTGTTAGTCAATAATATTGGATTATCATTAAGTATTTCGACTAGATTATGTGTTTTTTAGGTGAAATTAGAGGATTTGGACCTAGGGATTCGAAAATGAGATTTGGGGATTTGAAGGTCGGGTTGTTGTCGAAATTTGGTAAATTTAGTATGGTTGGACTCGTGGTTGAATGCGCGTTCATATTTTGTAATTTTTGACGTGTTCCAAGACGTGGGCCCCACGGGCGATTTTTGAGTGCTATTTCAGATTTTGTTGGAAAATAAGTATTTTCATATGGAATTATTCCTATAATTTGTATAGACTGAATCGAATTAATTGTGACTAGATTCGAGGCGTTTAGAGGCCGATTCTCTAGGTAAAGGCATAGCAGAATAAAGAATTTATGCGGTTTGAGGTAAGTAACAGTTTTAAATTTGGTCCTGAGGGTATAAAACCCTGGATTACGTGTTATGTGATCGGTTTTGAGGTGACGTACATGCTAGGTGACAAGCGTATGGGCGTGCACCGTACGAATTATGACTTGGTCAAATTCCATGGAACTGTGTAGATGAATAATCTGTTGTTATTTGTACGGTCTCTATGTCGTAGAGAAATTGAATAACAAACCAAGTTAGAAATCATGTTTAGATTATGTGTTTGCACTGTAGGGACCTACATAAGTCGTGTGCATGTTGAATTATCTGCTAAATTGCTATTTTGTACTTAGTCGCAGTTTACTTGTTTATTTTATCTCAGTCTCTATTTTTCCTTGTTGATACATTATACCATTTCTGTTGGGGCTGATTTTCATGATTACTGAGAGCCCGAGAGACTGGAGAGATTTATGACTGAGTGAGGCTGAGGGACTGATTGTGAGATATTGATACTATAGCACGTGAGTTGTCCGTGCAGATTCTGATATTATACTATAGCACGTGAGTTGTCCGTGCAACATGCGAGTTGTCCATGCGGATTATAGCGCTTGGGCTGAAGGAGCCCCTCCAGAGTCTGTACACACCCCAAGTGAGCGCAGGTACCTAATGAGTGCGAGTTTAGAGTGTAGAATGATTGTGTGGTTGGAGTGAATTGGAGTATTAAGTGATTGTTGCTCTAAGAGGATGCATTGATTTCATCATTGTTGTATTTTAGTTGTCATATATCACTGTTTTAGAAATTTCTGAGAGATATTATCTTATGTTTTAGTTGAACCTGACATAAAATTACTGTTTTAGCCTTAATTGTCGAACTTGAAAGCATGCGTACTTTCTTATATTGGAAATTACTGTAATTGGACTTAGCTGTGAAGCTCGTCACTACTTTCAGTTCTTTATTTTCTTTATTTAGTATTGCTACTTACTGAGTTGGTTGTACTCATACTACACGTTGCACTTCGTGTGCAGATCCAGGTGTTCCCCGACATAGTGGGTGTTGATTTTTTCGCGCAGTTAATTTTTCGGAGATTCTGAGGTAGATGTCGGTGTTTCGCAGACCTTGTCTCTCTTTCCTTTAAGTTGATTATACTGTTCTATATTTTCTAGACAGTGTTTCATCAGTCAAACTATGTTATCATTTAGATGTTCATGTACTCAGTTACATCGGGTTTTGGGAGTGTATTTTATATCAGTATATGTGAGGGTGTTTCTATTAAATTTACACATTATGTTTTCAAACTTAAAGAAAATTATAGTTTATTAAGATTGTCGACTTGCCTAGTACCATGATAGGCGTTATAACGACAGGTTAGGATTTTGGGTCATGACAAGTTAGTATCAGAGTCTAGGTTACATAGGTCTCACGAGTCATGAGCAGGTTTAGTAGAGTTTCGCAGATTGGTACGGAGACATCTGTACTTATCTTCGGGAGGTTGCCGGACCGTTAGGAAAATTTCACTTTCTTGTATTCTGTCGTGCGAATGTATTGATTCCGAAAACTAAATTTTTATTATTATATTATCTCACAGATGGTGAGGACACGTACTGCCGGATCGGACGGTCAGCCACTAGTTAGGGCCGCGAGAGGCCGAGGAAGAGGTAGAGGCTGAGGTGTAGCTTGTACAGCAGTTGGAGCAGCACCTGTAGCACCACCAGTTGTTCCAGCTCAGGAGAATATTCCAGATATAGTTGCGCTGGCTGGACCAGCTCAGGTACCAACTGTGCCTATTGTGATTCCAGACCTTCAGGAGGCTCTAGCATAAATATTGACTGTTTGCACTAGCCTTGCTCAGGTGGTTTCGGCTCAGGCCGCACCAGCCACTTCTCACGTCGGGGGAGGTACTCAAAACCCTGTTGTCCTTACTCTAGAGCAGATAGTGCAGGGACTTCAGATACCGGGGGCACTACCAGTCCAGCAGGTTACAACTGTTAAGGCCCCGGTAGTCCCTATTATGGCTGATGGTAAGCAGATAAGACTTGAGAGATTTGGGAGGCTTCGACCACCATCATTTAGCGGTGTTGAGTCAGAGAATGCTTAGGGTTTTCTGGATAAGTGCCAGTGGATGCTTCGTACAACAGGTTTTCTGGAAACCAATGGGTGTCTTGTTCACTACTTTTCAGTTTTCTGGGGCTTCCTTTAGATGGTCGGAGGCTTATGAGAGGCTCAGGCCGGTCGGTGCAGTACCACTTACATGGTAAGAGTTCTCCGTTCTCTTCTTGGAGAAGTTCGTGTTGCAGTCTCGTAGGGAGGAGCTACGCAAACAGTTTGAGCAGCTTCGGCATGATGGTATGTCTGTGACCTAGTACGATGTGAAGTTTTCTGAGTTGGCTCATCACGCAGTTTGGTTGGTTTCCACTGATAGGGAGAAGATTATGAGGTTCATTGATGGCCTCATGTATCAACTGCGGTTGCTTATGACTAGGGAGAGGGTATCTGGTGTCACTTTTGATGAGGTGGTTGACATTGCTCAGCAAATATAGATGGTCTGTAGCCAAGAGCGTGGTGAGAGGAAGGCCAAGAGGCCTCGAAGTTCAGGCGGTTTCGGCGGGGTACCTTCTGGGGGTAGTCCTATCACAGCAGGGGTCGNTGAGGTGGTCCGTAGCCAGGAGCATGGTGACAGGGAGGCTAAGGGGCCTCGAGGTTCGAGCGGTTTTGGTGGGATACTTTCTAGGGGACAGTCCTATCACAGCAGGGGTCGCCCTTATAGGCCCGCTCAGACGACTCATCCAGCTCATCGTGGTGCATCAGCTAGCCACGGTTCTTACAATGCTCACTCAGGATAGTCTTCATTCAGTGCACTACCAGTGCAGAGTTCTTACCATGCCTCGTCTGCTCAAGTTTCTACAGGCAGTGCCTTGGGTTATCAGGACCAGCAGCTCCGTCAGAGGAGGGGTTGTCTCGAGTGTGGAGACTTTGGTCATATCAAGAGAGATTGCCCTAGGTTGTTGAGTGGGGCTCCACAGCAGAGTTCTCGGCTGATGGCACCAGCACCACCAGTTACACCACCCGCCCAGCCAGCTCGGGGTGGGGCTCAGTCAGCTAGGGGTCGCCTAAGAGGGGGAGGCCAAGCAGATGGCGGTCAGGCCCAGTTCTATGCTTTTCCTGCCAGGCCAGATACCATTGCTTCATATGCAGTGATCACAAGTATTGTTTTAGTGTGCCACAGGGAAGCTTCTATATTATTTGACCCTGGTTCCACTTATTCGTATGTATCATTGTACTTTACTCATTATATGGATATTCCCCGTGAGTCCTTAGTTTTACCTATTCGTGTATCTATGCCGGTGGGCGATACTATTATTGTAGACCGTGTGTATTGGTTGTGTGTGTTAACTATTAGGGGACTGGAGACTAGAGTGGATTTTTTATTGCTTAGCATGGTTGATTTCAATGTAATCTTGAATATGGATTGGTTCTCTCCATGTCATGTTATTCTGGACTGTCACGCAAAAATAGTGACGTTGGCGATGCCAGGGTTGCCGAAGGTCGAATGGAAAGGTTCTCTAGATTATGTTCCCAACAGGGTAACTTCTTATTTGAAGGCCCAACGTATGGTTGGGAAGGGGTGTTTGTCATATTTTGCCTTTGTGAGAGATGTTGATACAGACACTCCTACTATTGATTCTGTACCGGTAGTGCGAGACTTTTCAGATGTATTTCCTGCAGACCTGCCAGGTATGCCACCTGATAGGGATATTGATTTCGGTATTAACTTGATGCTAGGAACACAACCCATTTCTATTCCTCTGTATCGTATGGCACCAGCTGAGTTGAAAGAATTGAGGAGCAACTTCATAAACTTTTTGATAAAGGGTTTATTAGGCCTAGTGTGTCGCCTTAGGGTGCACCAGTTTTGTTTGTGAAAACGAAATATGGTACTATGCTGGTGTGCATCGACTACAGGCAGTTAAACAAAGCTATAATCAAGAATAAGTATCCTTTGTCGCGTATTGATGATTTATTTGACCAACTCCAGGGAGCGAGGGTATTCTCCAAAACTGATTTGAGATCCGGGTATCACCAGTTGAAAATTCGGGATTCAGATATTCTAAAGACGACATTCAAGACCTGTTACAGTCACTATGAATTTGTCGTGATATCTTTTGGGCTGTCCAACGCCCCAGCAGCATTTATGCACTTGATGAGTAGTGTATTCCAGCCATATTTTGATTCATTTGTCATAGTATTTATTGATTATATCCTGGTGTACTCACGTAGCCAGGAGGAGCATGCACAACACTTGGGTATTGTATTACAGAGGCTGAGAGAGGAGAGACTTTATGCCAAATTCTCTAAGTGTGAGTTATGGCTTAGTTCGGTGGCATTCTTGGGACACATAGTGTCCAGTGAAGAAATTAAGGTGGATCCAAAGAAGATAAAAGAAGTTCAGAGTTGGCCCAGGCCATCTTCAGCTACTGAGATTCGGAGTTTTCTCGAATTTGCCAGTTACTATCGTCGCTTCGTGGAGGGTTTCTCGTCTATTGCATCGCCTTTGACTAAATTGACCCAGAAAGGTGCTCCATTCAGTGGTTGGATGAGTGAGAAGAGAGCTTTTAAAAGCTCAAGATTGCCTTGACCATAACTCAAATTCTAGTTTTACCTTCAACTTCTGGTTCTTACACTATATATTATGATTCTTCTCGAATTGGTATTGGGTGTGTCTTAATGGAGGAGGGTAGAGTTATTGCTTATGCTTCACGCTAGCTGAAGCCACATGAAAAGAACTACCTTGTTCATGATGTAGAATTGGCAGCCATTGTTCATGCACTGAAGATTTGGAGGCACTATCTCTATGGTATGTCTTGTGCGGTATTTACAGATCATCGGAGTCTTCAGCACTTATTCAAACAGAAGGATCTAAATTTGAGGCAGCGGAGATGGTTGGAGTTGCTAAAGGACTATGATATTACTATTCTGTATCATCCCGGGAAGGCCAATATGGCGGTCGATGCCTTGAGTAGAAAGGCGGTGATTATGGGTAGCCTTGCATTCATTCCTATTAGTGAAAGGCATCTTGCAGTCGATGTTCAGACCTTGGTCAATCAGTTTGTGAGATTAGATATTTCGGAGCCTAGTCGGGTTCTAGCTTGTCTGGTTTCTCGGTCTTTCTTATATGACCGCATCAGAGAACGCCAGTATGATGATCCCCATTTGCTTGTCCTGAAGGACACAGTTCAACATGATGATGCCAGAGATGTTACTATTGGGGATGATGGGGTATTGAGGATGCAGGGTCATATTTCTGTGCTAAACATAGATGGGCTACATGGGTTGATTCTTAAAGAAGCCCACAGTTTGTGGTATTCTATTCATCCGGGTGCCACTAAGATGTACCAGGACTTGAGGCAGCACTATTGGTGGAGAAAAATGAAGAAAGATATAGTTGGGTTTGTAGGTCGGTGTCTAAATTGTCAACAAGTGAAGTACGAGCATCAGAGACCGGGCGAATTGCTTCAGAGACTTGCAATTTCGGAGTGGAAGTGGGAGCATATTACCATGGACTTTGTAGTTGGACTCCCACGAACTTTGAGGAAGTTTGATGTTGTTTGGGTAATTGTGGATCGGTTGACCAAGTCCGCGTATTTTATTCCAGTTGGTACTACTTATTTTTCGGAATGGTCGGCTGACATTTATATCCGTGAGATTGTTTGCCTATGCAGTGTGCCAGTGTCCATCATTTCAGATCAGGGCACGCAGTTTACATCACAGTTCTTGCGAGTAGTGTAGCGAGAATTAGCCACACATGTTCAGTTGAGTACATCATTTCACCCTCAGTCGGACGGATAGTCCGAGCGCACTATTCAGATATGGGAAGATATGTTACGTTCTTGTGTTATAGATTTTGGGGGTTCTTGGGATCAATTTTGGCCACGGGCAGAGTTTGCTTACAATAACAACTTCCAATCGAGTATTCAGATGGCTCTGTATGAGGCTTTATATGAGAGACGGTGTCGGTCTCCGGTGGATTGGTTTGAGCCGAGTGAGGCTAGACTATTAGGTACTGATTTGGTTCAGGATGCTTTGGAGAAGGTTAAATTGATTCAGGATCGACTTCGCACGGCACAGTCTCGACAAAAGAGTTGTGCTAACCGGAAGGTTCGCGATGTTGCTTAAATGGTAGGAGAGAAGGTACTAATTCGAGTTTCGCCTATGAAGGGTGTTATGAGATTTGGGAAGAAGGACAAGTTGGGTCCTAGGTATATTGGGCCTTTTGAAATACTTCAAAGGATTGGAGAGATGGCTTATTAACTTGCATTGCCGCCTAGTTTATCGGGTGTTCATCCAGTGTTTCATGTATCCATGCTCCGGAAGTATGTTGAAGATCCGTCTCATGTTTTGGATTTTAGCACAGTGCAGTTGGATGGTAATTCAACTTATGATATGGAGCCGGTGACCATTTTAGACCGACGGGTTCGAAAGTTGAGATCAAAGAACATAGCTTCAGTGAAAGTGCAGTGGAGAGGCCAGTCAGTTGGAGAAGCTACTTGGGAGACTGAGCGGGAGATGCGGACCAAATATCCACACCTATTTGAGGCTCCGGGTATGATTCTAAACCCGTTCGAAGATGAAAGCTTGTTTAAGAAGGGGAGAATGTAACGACCCGATCAATCATTTTAACTATTACAGCACCGTACCCCCATTTACTGCTTAAATCATATTTTACAGTTGTTATGTGACTTGTCGGGGTAATTAGTTCGGATCCGGTGAGGTTTTGGGATGAATTGGAACACTTAGCTCCAAGGTTTAAAGCTTAAGTTGAAATAAATGACTGGATGATGAATTTTGTGTAAATGACTCGGGAATGGAATTTTGATGGTTCCAATAGCGCTGTGTGGTGATTTTGGACTTAGGAGCGTGCCCGAAAAATTATTTGGAAGTCCGTAGTTAAATTAGGCTTGAAATGGCTAAAATATATATATTTAAGTTTGGAAGTTTGACCGAGGAGTTGCTTTTTTGATATCGGGGTCGGAATCCGATTCTGGAAATTTGAAATAGGTCTGTTATGTCATTTATGAGTTGTGTACAAAATTTGAGGTCAATCGGACTTGATTTGATAGGTTTCGGCATCGAATGTAGAAGTTGAAAATTCTTAGTTTCATTAAGCTTGAATTGGGGTATGATTCGTGGTTTTAGTGTTGTTTGATGTGATTTAAGGCCTCGACTAAGTTCGTAGGAGGTTTTAGGACTTGTTGGTACATTTGGTTGAGGTCCCAGGGGCCTCGGTTGAGTTTCAGATGGTTAACGGATCGAAATTTGGACGTAGAACAAAGCTGGAAACTTTCTGCCTTCTCATGCAATCGCACCTGCAGAATTTGGCACACAGGTGCACGCTCGCAGAAGCGTGTGGTCCATCGCAGAAGCGACCAGGCATGGGTTGAGGCAGAGCTCGCAGAAGCGAGCAGATGGTCCGCAGAAGCGGATCGCATTTGCGACTGCACGACCGCAGAAGCGTTGAAGCCGCAAAAGCGGACTGTTTCTCGCAGAAGCGAGTCCGCAAAAGTGGAGGCAGTGAAGGCCTTGGAAAACCGCAGAAACAGTTGATTTCTCGCACCTGCGATACCGCAGAAGCGGCTAAGTGAGGCGCAGGTGCGGAACCCCTGGACAATATACATTTCGAAGGGGTTTCGAATTTTGCCATTTTTGGACATTTCCAACACGGATTCGGGGCAATTTCAGAGAGAATTCATAGGGAAACTTGAGGTAAGTCACTTTTGATCATTGTTAGTCAATAATATTGGATTATCATTGAGTATTTCGACTAGATTACATGTTTTAAGGTGAAATTAGAGGATTTAGGCCTAGAGATTTGAAAATAAGATTTGGGGATTTGAAGGTCGAGTTGTTGTCGGAATTTAGTAAATTTAGTATGGTTAGACACGTGGTTGAATGGGCGTTCATATTTTGTAACTTTTGTCGGGTTCCGAGACGTGGTCCCTACGGGCGATGTTTGAGTACAATTTCGGATTTTGTTGGAAAATTAGTATTTTCATATGGAATTAATTCCTATAATTTGTATTGACTGAATCGAATTAATTGTTACTAGATATGAGGCATTCAGAGGCCGATTCGCGAGTCAAAGGCATAGCAAAATAAATAATTTACACGGTTTGAGGTAAGTAACAGTTCTAAATTTGGTCCTGAGGGTATGAAACCCTAGATTATGTGATCGGTTTTGAGGTGACGCACATGCTAGGTGACGGGCATGTTGTCGTACACCGTAGGAATTATGACTTGGTCAAATTCCATGGAACTGTATAGTTGAATAATTTTGTTATCTGTACATTCTCCATGTCGTAGAGAAATTGAACCCCAAACCATGTTACAAATCATGTTTAGATTATGTGTTAGCACTGTAGGGACCCACAGAGGTCGTGTACACGTTGAATTATCTGCTAAGTTGTTGTTTTGTACTTAGTCGCAATTTACTTTTTTATTTTATCTCAGTCTCTATGGTTCCTTGTTGATACATTATATCGATTCTATTGGGGCTGATTTTCATGATTACTGAGAGCCTGAGAGGCTGGAGAGATTTATGACTGAGTGAGATTGAGGGCCTGATTGTGAGATATTGATACTATAGCACGTGAGTTGTTCGTGCAGATTCGGATATTATACTATAGCACGTGAGTTGTCTGTGCAACATGTGAGTTGTCCATGTGGATTATAGCGCTTGGGCTGAAGGAGCCCCTACGGAGTTTGCACACACACCCAGTGAGCGCAGGTACCTACTAAGTGTGAGTGCAGAGTATAGAGTGATTGTGTGGTTGGGGTGAATGGGAGGACTGAGAGATTTTTGCTCTGAGAGGATGCATTGATTTCATTATTGTTGTATTTCAGTTGTCATATATCACTGTTTTAGAAATTTCTGAGAGATATTATCTTCTGTTTCAGTGGAACCTGACATGAAATTATTGTTTTAGCCTTAATTGTCGAACTTGAAAGCATGCCTACTTTCTTATGTTGGAAATTACTATAATTGGACTTAGTTGAGAAGCTCGTCACTACTTTCAGTTCTTTATTTAGTATTGTTACTTACTGAGTTGGTTGTACTCATACTACACCCTGCACTTCGTGTGTAGATCCAGGTGTTCTCGGACACATTGGGTGTTGATTTCTTCGCGCAGTTGATTTTTTGGAGATTCTGAGGTAGCTGTCGGTGTTTCGCAGATCTTGTCTCTCTTTCCTTTTAGTTGAATGTACTGTTCTATATTTTTTAGACAGTGTTTCATCAGTCAAACTATGTTATCATTTAGATGCTCATGTACTTAGTTACACCGGGTTTTTGGAGTGTATTTTATATCAGTACGTGTGGGGGTTTTCTATTAAGTTTACACATTATATTTTCAAACTTAAAGGAAATTGTGGTTTATTAAGATTGTCGGCTTGCCTAATACCACGATAGACGCCATCACGACAGGATAGGATTTTGGGTCGTGACATGCGGGGACTTTATGGTAAGTTGTATCCCATGTTACGATCCGTAACATACAAAGTCTCCATCAGAATTATTTACATTTTTCTTTCTAACTTGTATTCCAGACAAATGTTGTATTGTTATTGTACCTTCTAGTAGATGCTCATGCGCTTGTGACACCGAGTTTTGGGGGTGTTGTAGAATTTATTTACGGATTGTTTTACATTGATACACTTTACACATTATTTTAATTAAATTGTACATAACTACGATTTATTTTAACGCACCGACCTCTCTATCTAAATAACATTCGTGATTTTAAAAATAATAAAATGAATAATTAAGTGTTGGCTTGCCTAACAGCGACGTTGGGCGCTATCATGACCTATAGTGGATTTTGGGTCATGACACAATTCCTCTCTGTCAAAACTTCTCATGATTTCATTTAAAGTATTTAGTAACTATATTCATTTGTTTTCTTTGCTCGAGAATGTGTAAAAGCTTGAGTATGGGAGAATTTGATACGTGCATTTTACCTAATGTTAACCATATAATTTCTCTCATAAAAATATATAAATTATCATGTTTCTTTCATATTATTAACTTTATTTTACAGGAATAATTATAGAAGAATTGTTGTGCGCGGCATGAAAGAAGAAAAACAAAAATTCAAGAAAAATACAACAAAGAAGTGTAAGATCGAGCTATGATTCATTACTGCCGTGACAATATACCAAGTCTCGATTTGCCATGATGAATCAATGAAATCTAAACTTAGAATGACGAATTCTCATATATGCAAATTCAAAATCTAGATTTGCCATTGAAATCTAGCACCAAATCGAGAAGTCGGATTCTCATATGTGCAAATACAAAATCTAGATTCGCCATGAAAATCTAGCACCAAATCGAGAAGCCATCGTGAAATTTTCTTATATAAGAAGATGTTTCCCGATCAGAAGAGGGCATCGCAGTGGAGAGAAAGTTTAGAGCTAGAAGTCTGAATCTAAATTTTTAATAAGCTTCTCTGTTTTATTTCTTTCACTAGTATCGAGTTATCTTTTCTTTTAAATCATAATAGTGGTTTAGTTATTGTTTCTAAATAAATTTCAGTGTAGGAAATTACTCTAGTTCCTACTTTTAATTAAATAGGGGAAATTCTTCTTCTTGAATATTTCTTTCTATTTTCTTATTTAATGGACAAGAATATTTTTATTGTTAATACTAATTTTAGTATGGAGTAACTTTTCTTGTGTTGGGAGAAAGACGGATCTTAATATTTCTATATAATAGTAGATATTATTCCTCAAATTCACATGCTTGAGCTAAAACTTTTTATTTAACTTTTATCTGCTTTTACAGTTAGACGTGATTTGATTTATTAACATATTTCTATCTTGTACCACCTATTAACTGTTTATTAATTCTGTAATCGAGAGAGGCAAAAGAAATAATATAGTTAATTGTAGTATTGATAAATGTTAATATTTATTCGGTAACATCTATCTCTTTTATGTTATAATTAATTTTACACTTACTTGTAATCGAGAGAGGTAAATAGTGTAATAATCAGTTATAATAAGTAGGGTAACCGAAGTGGACTTACTAACAAGAGCATGTTTTAGTTCAATCATATATTTTTGGTTCTTTAGTATCCCTATTTTTGAAGATTAATTTGTATAACCGAGAGGAGTGCAATTAATTATTCAACTTGAGTAATAATATATATTTGTAATCGTGAGAGGTATTTATACATTTTTGAGAAATAAAAATTGAAGAATAATAATTCTACTATATAATAGAAATATTAAGTAAAGTCAAGATCCCAACACAGTTTTATTGTATTTATGAAAAATAAAATATTTTCTATTGCTCTATTCATGCATTTTGAGCTAGTTAATTCACAACTCAACTCATTCTGATTTTTTCAAATAGTAATTAAAACAAGAAACGTTTGTAGAATAGATAAACCAATCTCTGTGGGTTCGACATCTTTCTATATTATTATTTGACAGAATAGGAGTTAGAATTTTATATACCTTAGACACTCATCAATTCAATCCTTTCTTGGGTGACTCGTTCATTCTATTTACTTAAGTGTCATTTATTGCTATTCATCAATATTTAATGCTACATTATTTCCTTTGACTTTTTAAATATTTGTTGTGTGGTGCCACTGCTATTAAAATATATCTACGTGATACTTATTGCACTTCTGAGAACTTCATCTTTGAAATATTATTGTTAGCTAAGATTAACTCTCATTTATATAAATTTAATTAGTTGAACCAAGAGTTATATTTTTTGATCAAACACCAATAGCCTGTTTGGCTAAACTGCAAAAATCGGCTTATTTTGAGAAGTGTTTTTTCTTAAAAGTACTTTCGGTGAGAAACAGTTTGTGTTTGACTAATTAATTTGAAAAGCACTTTTGAGCAGCAATTAGTGTTTGGCCAAGGTTTTTAAAACTATTTCTAAGTGTATTTTTCTCAAAAAGTATTTTTTGAGAGAAGTTATTTTTTTCTACTTCTCCAAAATTGCTTCTGTTTCTCCTCAAAGACATTTTTTTTTCTTCCAAAAACTTGACCAAACATTTCAAGTTTTTTTAAAAAAAAAATATTTATAAGATTGAAGAAGCTTGGCCAAACAAGCTATAAGTTAATAAATAATTGGAAAATGAACAATACTGCAAAATTATGAGGTAAAGGTAAGTCACGTAAACACGAATCGTTTAGTAAAGAGGTAGGAGTACTACAAAAGTGAGAGTCGACAAGGTTCGGCGTCTCCCAAACGCGAAAAAGGAGTCCCACAATTTTAACTGTCTTTACCTTAATTAAGGAAAACAGAATAAAGACATACGACATGCGCACTAATAAAGTTTTTCTTTCACACAATTACTATATACTTAATCGACTAATAGGGACGAGACGAAACTTTTACGTGTCGTTTTTCCATTTAAAAAGTACACCAGTTAAGTACATAAAACATAACATATGACCCCCGTCCATTTCGGTCAACTATGCCATAAAACAGGGTAACCAAAAGAAGGACCGTTTTAATGCAAAAGAAGAAAAGAATTAACGAAGCTCCATTAATGTTGAACCAAGTATTCGTAGCTTCTCTCACCCAAAATTCGGATCCATCTTCTTCACTCTTAACTCTTTTATTCTCCTTGTCTCCCAACACATCACGTTTTTTCACTTTTGTTTCTGCAAATATATTCTTTCCCCCAACTTGTAACACAATGTCTTGGAAACTTATTCTAACGCCCATTTAACTTTCCTCTGTTTTTCTCAATGCGCAGCCTTTGTTTATTGTAAGTAACGGTTTGTCTATATTTTATTGCTTTATATATTTGTAGCAAATAAGCAGAGAAGAAGAAAAATGGAAAGCTATTTGAATGAGAATTTTGGAGGAGTGAAGCCGAAGCACTCGGAGGATGAGATGCTACGGCGGTGGAGGAGCCTTTGTGGTGTGGTCAAGAATCCAAAACGTCGTTTTCGTTTCACTGCAAATCTCTCCAAGCGATATGAGGCTGCTGCCATGCGCCGTACCAATCATGTATACTACTCCCTTTTACTTGTGTTTTTCTCAGACTATTTTATAGTTAAGTCCTTACAAAGATCAATTTTATGACTTTCGTGAAATTACCCATACAATTGTTATAATAAAGAATTCAGACGTGGCTGATTTGATTGTACTAGGCAAAATAATAAAAATGCAATATCTACATAGTTGATACTATATTTTATAAAGTGACGATTTTTTTAAAACAGCTCAGCTCAGCATAGTATTTTTTATTTTTTATTTTTTATTTTTCAGAAGGAAAAATTTCCCTAGCCTGATTTCAACTTGATTGTTCGGGTTGAGTTGTAGTTCATGCCAATTTGCAGCACCATAAGTGTCATGCTTAAAATTGGTTCAAAACTTGGTGTCATTTGATATTATTATCGTATTATTTTAAGTTCTGAATTGGCACGTTATGGAACAACATGCAAGTTCATAAACGTGGCTGAACCTTGTGTGTTTAACTATGAGTTACAGGAGAAATTGAGGGTAGCAGTTTTGGTTTCGAAGGCTGCATTTCAGTTCATATCAGGTGAATTTCAAATTATCATTCAGTTTAATAAGGTAGTTATGAGAAATTCTAAAGGCTAATTCTCTGACGTGCAGGTGTGCAAGCAAGTGACTACACTGTCCCTGATGAAATTAAAGATGCTGGTTTTCAAATTGACGCGGATGAGCTAGGATCCATAGTTGAAGGCCATGATCTGAAAAAGGTGAAATTTCATGGTGGAGTAGATGGTATTGCAAATAAACTTGCTACATCAAGTACCGATGGGCTATCTACACGTGACTATAGTTCTCTAACCCGCAGACAAGAGATTTTTGGAATTAACAAATTCCAAGAAAGTGAAGCTCGGAGCTTTTGGTTGTTTGTTTGGGAAGCCTTACAAGACATGACCCTTATGATCCTCGGCGCGTGCGCATTTGTTTCTCTACTTGTTGGCATTGCAATGGAGGGATGGCCAGTTGGGGCTCATGACGGTCTTGGTATAGTAGCTAGCATTTTGTTGGTTGTCTTTGTTACTGCAACAAGTGATTATCGTCAATCGTTGCAGTTCAGAGACCTGGATAAAGAGAAAAAGAAAATATCCATTCAAGTTACTAGGAATGGGTACAGACAAAAGATGTCTATATATGATCTAGTTCCAGGTGATGTAGTTCATCTCGCGATAGGTGATCAAGTCCCTGCAGATGGACTCTTCCTTTCAGGATTTTCTGTTTTAATTGATGAGTCCAGTTTAACCGGAGAAAGTGAGCCAGTGATGGTCAGTGCTCAGAATCCTTTTCTGCTTTCTGGAACCAAGGTCCAAGATGGATCTTGTAAGATGTTGGTAACAACAGTTGGGATGAGGACTCAGTGGGGAAAACTGTTAGCAACTCTCAGTGAAGGCGGAGATGATGAAACTCCATTACAGGTCAAACTGAATGGAGTGGCAACAATCATTGGGAAAATAGGCCTTTTCTTTGCTATTGTGACTTTTGCAGTACTTGTGCAGAAAATGTATAGCCGTAAACTGACAGAGGGATCTCACTGGAGCTGGTCTGCAGGAGAGGCTAGGGAATTATTGGAATACTTTGCAATTGCAGTTACAATTGTAGTGGTTGCAGTTCCTGAGGGACTTCCCCTGGCTGTGACATTAAGCCTTGCATTTGCAATGAAAAAGATGATGAACGATAAGGCACTTGTTCGACATTTAGCAGCTTGTGAGACAATGGGTTCGGCTACGACTATTTGTAGTGACAAAACAGGCACGCTAACAACCAACCGCATGACTGTAGTGAAAACATGCTTCTGTATGAATGTCAAGGATGTGACTAAGCCAAATGATGCATCCGCCATTTGTTCTGAAATCCCTGATTCTGTACTCAAAACTTTGCTGCAGTCAATTTTTAACAATACTGGAGGTGAAGTTGTAGCTACCAAGCACGGAAAACCTGATATATTGGGAACACCAACTGAGACTGCTATTTTGCAGTTCGGTTTAGCACTTGGTGGAGATTTTCAGTCAGAAAGGCAAGTAGGTAAACTTATAAAAGTTGAGCCATTTAACTCCACTAAGAAGCGCATGGGTGTGGTGCTGGAGCTTCCTGAAGGAGGTTTAAGGGCTCATACTAAAGGTGCTTCGGAAATAATATTAGCTGCCTGTGATAAGGTAATTAATTCAAAAGGGGAAGTTGTTCCCTTGGATGAAACATCAACTAACCATCTGAAGACCACAATTGATCAGTTTGCTAGTGAAGCTCTTCGAACTTTGTGTCTTGCCTATATGGAGCTGGATAAAGGATTTTCCCCTAATGCTGATATTCCAGTTTCTGGGTATACTTGTATAGGTATTGTAGGTATAAAGGATCCTGTCCGTCCTGGAGTCAGGGAGTCTGTTGCACTTTGTCGTTCAGCTGGTGTCACTGTTCGAATGGTTACTGGAGATAACATCAATACTGCAACAGCCATAGCTAGGGAATGTGGTATACTGACCGATGATGGTATTGCCATTGAAGGTCCAGTTTTCCGGGAGAAGAATCAGGAAGAAATGCTAAAGCTGATTCCCAAAATTCAGGTACTTCAGTAATTCCGTTTACACATTGACAATGAAGAGATCATAACAGATTATTCTTCCAAAAGTTTCCTGCTCATTCATTATGATATTTGATTTATTGATTGTCCTCTTAATTTGTCCAGGTGATGGCTAGGTCTTCACCACTAGACAAGCACACTTTGGTGAAGCAATTACGAACCACATTCAATGAAGTGGTAGCAGTAACTGGTGATGGAACCAATGATGCTCCTGCACTGCATGAAGCAGATATTGGACTTGCTATGGGCATTGCTGGAACTGAGGTGAATATATAATCTCTTCTTGGTTCATTCCAATCCGAGTTGTTTGAATAGTTGGGTGTTAGCCATATTACTTAAGTAACAAATTATCATTAGATGATGCGGTTACAGGCACTTAATTGGAGGATGATACGTACGATAGAATAGCAATTAGAAATAAGGGGCATTGTATGTCTCTTAAGTGCTTGTGCAATTTTCGCCAATACTCGTTTGAGTTTGTCTCTTATTTTGTTGATAACATACTTATTCTAAGGCTTGACAGTGAGATGACCGGTCTAAGTCTTTTGTTAGCTAAAATAAGATGGAATTCATTCTGAGACTCGGAAAATAGATTGAGTCTATCTGATGGCGAGCTTCTTCTATGTATACTGACTATATAAGGCCAAATTTTGCCACATTGAGTGGTATTTGTAAGTGTATTCTAACTTACTTCCTCTGAATCTGGTTTTAGGTTGCCAAAGAGAGTGCGGATGTCATCATACTGGATGACAATTTCTCCACAATCGTGACAGTAGCCAAATGGGGACGCTCAGTCTACATAAACATTCAAAAGTTCGTTCAATTTCAGCTGACTGTTAATATTGTTGCATTGGTTGTCAACTTCTTGTCAGCTTGTTTCACAGGTCAGGAGAATTTATCTTCTTGTACTATGTATTAAGCAGATTACTATTTCCAGTTACCTCTGCTGGATAGCGACCTAAAGTAGTATTATTAATTCTTGTACTATGATCATGCTTCAGGAACCGCTCCACTTACTGCTGTTCAACTTCTGTGGGTTAACATGATTATGGATACATTGGGAGCACTTGCCCTAGCAACAGAACCTCCTCATGATGAACTAATGAAAAGAGCTCCAGTAGGGCGGTCAGGAAATTTTATTAGTAACGTCATGTGGAGGAATATCTTGGGACAATCCTTATATCAGTTCCTAGTAATATGGTTTCTTCAGTCAAACGGAATGGGATTATTTCGTCTAAGTGGCCCCGATGCTCAACTAACCCTCAATACAATTATCTTCAACACATTTGTTTTCTGCCAGGTAAAAACTGAAAGACCTTTGCAGTAATTTTCTGCAGTACGTTAGATAATGGTGTAAAAAGGAGAAGTTTACATTCCCTTTGTTGTTATTTGCAGCTCTTCAATGAAGTGAACTCCCGAGAAATGGAGAAAGTTGAAGTTTGGGAAGGGATGCTTGATAATTATGTATTTGTTGCAGTTCTCAGCATAACTCTTGTGTTCCAAATCATAATTGTAGAATATCTGGGGACATTTGCAAACACAACACCCCTCTCGTTCATTCAATGGTTCTTAAGCATATTTTTCGGATTCTTGAGCATGCCAGTTGCAGTAGGCTTAAAAAGGTTTGAGGTATGAAGTACATGGACAGAAGGTACCTAGTCTTTTTGTAACAATTCCTTCACAAAAGGAGCTGCCCTGCTAATTCTTTCTTAGGAAAATGAAATATTTTGAATGATGCAGCCTCAGTAACACAGTTGTAAGATCCCAAAATTCCTTCTGTTTCCCTGGTTTTTCTTTTGCTTGAGGGGAAAAAAGAAAAAAAACGAAAAGTAGGAGGATCCAGGATTCCAGAGCTTGTGAAGCAGTGTCTAGCCTAGGCTTTTTTAAAGTAGCATTTTTTGTTCAATTTATTGGATTTTTCATGTAATTATCCATTTGTAACTGTTAATGAAGAAAGATTTTGTTTAAAGCTTTCAGTTTTCTCTGAGACTGGCTCTTTTTGTTTCTGGGTTCTGTCAGTTGGATACATCCATAATAGAGAACATTTTAAAATTTCAAAAGCTGATTGATATTCTCTATTTAGAAGGTACTTTTATGGAATGGAAGAAGCTTATATGTTTGATGCTGAAACTGCTAATTCAGAAGTTTTCTCACTCAAAATGCTCCTTCCCTCCTTTTTCCCCTTTTGATAATAATAATTGCATTCTTAAGTATGAATTGCATCATATATAAGTTTTTTTCTTCCTTTCCACGCTACCGAAGGTCTATCGGAAACAACATCTCTACCTTCATAACATAGGGTAAGTTCTGCGTACATACTATCCTTCTCAGGCTTCACTTGTTGGATTACACTGAGTTTGTTATTGTTATTAGAGGTCAGATACATTTTTGATTATTTTTCTTGAGCGAAGTAAATGAAAATATTTCTATTGACAAATAAGGGTGAAACTCAAACCCTGCGCGTTTTGCTTGCTAATGTATGTCATATTAAATTGAGTGAACTATCTATTTAAGAGATTAAACTTCTTAGAAAGAAGGTATTAAATAATTATTTATTTTATGCCTCCACAAATAATTAAGATAGCTGATCTCAAGATTATCTTGCAAATTGAAGATTATAAATCCCTTTGCGGTAAGCATTGAATACAATAAATCGCCAATTATGATTAGAGTCAATTCAGCCAGGGAACACGTTGCATCCCCCATTACATAAATTACATATATCTTTCAAAGCCTAGAATTATTCTAAACGCTTCCGAAAATCAACCTCAAAAAGGAAAGATAAGGAAAAGGCAACACCATATTCTTTTCTCGAGGATAAACTAATTAATTGTAAAAATTATCTGATCTACTTCTAATGTTTCATCCCAAATAAAACTAAATTACGTACGCGTTGATTCATGAAGAAAAGTCGAAAGAATTATTGTTAAATTGTGAATCCTTTTGTTGGTTGTCTAACATTTTGCTGAATCATATTTAGATAGGGCACGTACTGTGTTGATGAAAACAAGCACGTCAAACGTATTGAAAGTCAAAATATATATTGCAATTATATTAATTTAAATTAAGTAGGTAAATAATCTTCTTCTTAATTATGGATAAGTTATAAATGGTAATTCCATAATTTAATATTTTCCCCTATTATTTCATGTAATCTAGATTTTCTTCATTTCTAGTAGCATAGTTATCTATATAAGAAGTCCTTGGCATAATGTCTACAACCAATTCAAATTAAGTTTCCTTTGATTCCACAATAGAGCTTGAAAATTTGCTTGTTGTTTTAGCATTTTCAAGATGATGAAGAATTTAGTTTATGTTGCGTTGTTTCTGAGCTTAGTACTGCAAACAAGTGCCGACAAAAATCTAGTACAAAACACATGCAAGAACACACCCAACATCCAGCTATGCCTCAAAACCTTACTCGCTGACCCACGCAGCGCCAACGGCGACGTCAATACGCTGGCGCTGATAATTGTGGATGCCATCAAAGTTCAAGCAACGCAGGCGGCGGCCACCATTTCCAAGCTCCAGCAATCAAATCCTCCGGCGGCCTGGATTGTCCCTTTAAAGAATTGTGCTTTCTCCTACAAGGTAATGTTGAATTAGTGTAAGTGGTTGGGTGAGCAATTATTTAGGTTAGTTCTTCAAGAAAAGAGATATTTATTCAAAGTAATTTTTTTTAATATCAATTCTATTGATATTCTAATCCTGCAAGACCATAGGCTCGCTCTGAGTTCCTCCATCCGATGACTTGACTCTCAATCTCAATCGTGTTCCCCTAAATAGTAATTATAGCAAATAAAATAAAATAATTTTCTAGGACAAAAGTTTTTTTCACGTCTCAAAGCTTTCTTTCACTTATGTTATTCTGTTTTGTTTAACAGGTAATCCTAACTGCGAGTGTGCCAGAAGCCACTGAAGCTTTGACAAAAGGGGATCCAAAGTTTGCTGAGGATGCAGTAGTTGGATCTTCTGGTGATGCTGATCAATGTGAGAAAAATTTCGGTGGTAATAACTCACCTCTCACTGCTCTAAACACAGCCGTGCGTGAGCTTTCTGATGTGGCCAGAGCTATTATCAGAACTTTACTACTTTAGTATGTATATTCCCAATCATTCGAATAATGGTCAACTTGTTTGAACCAGAAAAGACTTCCATTTTGCCCTCAAATATGAATAGAATTTTACAGAGCCCCTTATCTGATTTAAACTGATGACATTTTGGGTGTACTCGTATTTGATCTTGGAATAATGGATTTTTTCGATTATTACGGGAAAATTTGTTTTATGTCCTAAATATTGTTCTGTTTTGTTTTGATAAGCAAAACGGGCGTTTATACATAATGACAAATATGATTGATCACGCCGCACTATGCATTATAAAAAGGACTAAGCGGTCGCTGTAAAAATAATCCGGTTCAAGCGTCGGAGTCGAATCCCACAGGGAACTAACCTATTTGCTACAACTTTTAGTATCGCTAATGATAAGCTCAGACAATTTTCAGAGTTCAAGATTTTATTTGATAATTAACAGAAATTATTTAACTAAGGAAAAATGACAATAAAAACTATCAATAAGCAAGAATGAAGTTGAATTCAAGGGTAAAAGAATCTAGGGTTATTGATTTCCCCAATTGTCGGATTAATTCCTCACATGTTAGCTATAATCTCGCCGTAACACTCTATAAAGATGATGAGTTCTTGTTTACCGTACTTATCTCTCGATCAATTACGATAATTTACTAGAAGCATTCTCTCGAACTACTCTAGTTGACAATTTGTACAACTCATAAATATAACACCAAAGCTTCGTTATCTCTACTCTCGCTTTTAAATTCAAGTAATTAATCTCTTAACTTACTCCAAAGTGGCGTTGTTCAACGACAATCTAATCAAGTGTTCTTTCTCAAGCAACATTAGATAATTAGACACGATTAATCAAGGGCCCTTTCAATTAATCACAAGAAACACATAGTTGAACAATTGTAGAGTAAAAACGGCTTAATTATATCAAAACGTAATCAAGACTTCATCCAACAATTGGTTCCATCAACCCTAGATGACGGGTTTAGCTACTCATACTACTATACAAGATTATAATATAAAAAGTCATAACCAACAATGGAAGTAAGAAGAAGATAAAAACTCGTAGGAGAATTCTCCGTCTTGCTCCTTTTGTGTTCTTGCCTCCAAAGTTCTTCTAAAAACAGAGATACCCTCTTTTTGGGCGAGCTGGGCTTCATATAGGTCAAGGTTAGTCGCCTCTCAAATTATAAAATTGGCCATGGGCGATTTTTATCGAAAGCACGTGTGCGGCCGCGCATCGACCGCGCACTTTGGACAGTTTTTGCCTGACATGCGCGGCCCAGTGTGCGGCCGCGCATAGACCGTGTACCTGGAGGATTTTCTGCAGCATTATTTTCTTTCTTCTTTTTAAGCGCGCTAACCTCCAATTGGCCTTCAATGCTCCATATTAGCTTCAAAACACTCTTTAATGTCTTCGTAGCCCGGAATTGCTCCTGCAAAGCATAAAGTTCTTAATTAGAGCAATTTGTTATCATTTAACATTCAAATATCAATAAAGTACAGCTAAGTTAGAGTGCAAATATTAGCTGAACTACATAATTATAGCCTACGACAAAACGAAACATTTTGTTCTCTCGGATAATGTAACTTCGGGTTTTAGGAAAATAGAAGACAATCAACATGCCTACTATAATTAGTGAATCAATGTTGAAGCAAGTAGTCAATTAAACCTCTCCACCGGATAAAATGTATTTATAAATGCAAATTATATTTTAAAAGTAATTAAATAGTTATACAGAGAGCCAACAGAACAATAGCCTGACAGTTAGATTATACATTTTAACTTCAAGCAAATCGAATACTAGTAAATTATCAAATTAATACATCCATAAAAATTTACAGGATTTTCTTTATCTCTGTTTTGTAACGATAACAACGACTATTCTTAAGTTGTGTATCAGTTATCCATGGATCTTTATACAAATAGCCGATCATATGGATTGTTTATTTTTCTAATCATATATATAGATTACACATTGATTATACACAACTATATAGATATAATATATAAATTATGCACATATTATATCTTCATCGACTATTTTTAATTTAAGCGGTTGGGTGGACGACTAGTTGGGTTAATTGTTTTATCTATTATTACAAGATTTGTACCTAATGTTTGAGTTGAGAAATGGGTTTGTTACATTACGAAAAATTAATCTAAATAGCCGTCCACCCAACCACTTAAACAAAAAGTAGCCGGTGGACGTATAATTTATGTATTATATGTGTTAAATGTGTATAATTAATGTATAATATATGTATATGGATAGAAAAAGTAAACAATGAATATGACCGTCTATTTGTGTAAACTGGAACATATATATCATTGTTTAAAGATTTTACTTAGAAAGTTTATTGAGTTGTTTAAATCATATGAATTGCAAAAGTTTTCAAACTTACAACAGGTCTTAATTATTAAAATAGCGGAGTAGAACTTATAAAACAAAGATCTAGATGTAGTCTCTCCTAATAGAAGAAAATTGTCGTTTTAGATCATTAGCTAGGTTTGAAACAACGATCTAGATGTTGTCGCTCCTTAATTATTCTATTACCAGAGCTAACAAAGAGTTGTGCGACTATTGAGTTGCCTCAGAGATCAATAATTTCAACGGTGGCGAATGCATTTCGGCAACAGATTTATCTAAATTCAGCATTTACTAGGCGAAGCATAAATATAAATTTTTTTGTCAAATATTAAATTTAAATCCATAATTTTTAAGATATAATATTAAAATTAAAAACCTTAAAGATCAAACCATTAAATTTGTAGCACAGTGACAGATTCACAATGTCATCGGGTGAGTCTGAATATCTTAAAGAATAGTTGGAGTGATAGTATTCTATATTTACTATTCAAAATTTTATATCTGTCTCAAGATTTTAAAGTAAATATTTCACGCTTCAAAATATAACACTTGAAATGCTGCAAAATTAACATTTTGGATGACTGCTAATTAGCTAAGATTAAAAAATTAATGTGATTTGCTGACGCATGACGGGTCAATTTGTTAAAACGTGAAAGCTTGTTCTCTTCGTATTATTTTTATTTTGTTCTTTTTAAATAGTTACGTTGCATTCAGCTGAGTCAATTGATGTTGTGTTTTCTTTATTTAATTTTCAGGCAGGTATGAAAAGCAAAAGTCGTAACTTTTACTGTTTCGCAACTACAGGTTCATGTAGGCAAATGAAATTTGCAATATAAAGATATCAACATCTCGTGTAGGGGACAAGGGGTGCATCGGTTTACAATAAAAGAGAATAAATAAGAGAAAAAACTTAACAATCTAAATAATTTTAAAAACTAATAATAAGTATAAAGGCACTTCCTTATTTTGATCAAAGATGAAAATGAAAATAAATTTAACAAAAAAATTCCTCTTGAAGTAAAACAGTCCAGAAAGTATATCTCAACATATGACTATTTAGGATTAGAAGCTTTTTAAGAGAGTTCTTCTTAGAGCTATGAGGCAAATATAAATTACTTAATCATTTAATAATTGTTAGTAGATGTTATAGACTTTTACATTTTTTTTTTTGTCTTTTACAATTTTTCTGTAAATATACGAAATCAAATCAGCCAAGTAATACTAGTAATGATTTTCTAAAGCACCACTCGGTTGGATTAAGTTTGACTTAGATAGATTCACTCGGTTTTGCCTAATCCGATTGGCTATTTATTATATTAGCTATCAATGGTCAGTCAGAGGAAAGAAACATCGGCATTGCATAGGAGCTGACACATATACAGGTCATCACATCTTTATCTATTCGTTCAACACCCTGCCATATTTGGATCCTTTCTTCCCTTTAAATAATCAACCCCCACCTTCATTTCCAATCTCCTATTCTTTCTCTCTCTCTCTCTATTTCCTTTTGATCCAATCTCCCAATTGTTGCCAGAATAGTCTGGCATTTGCTGGTGAAGGCAGGCATTGTCAATAATTAAGGACTGGTGCCAAATCGTCTTATTTTTGTAACAATTGGGGTTTTGATAGATTGGTTTGAAAGGTGAACAATTTTGGTGCGTAACCTGCAACCAACTTTTGATCTCTAGTACATAATATAATCTGTAGATATTTGATAAAAAAAATAAATCTTTTTTTATCAAATAAGCTATTTAATTTGGAATCGAGGCACAGATTGATTGATAGAGAAACGTTTCTTTTCTAATTTTTGGAAGAGCAGAGATCAAAGAGGGTTGTGAAAACCAGGAAGCTGTTTCCCTTAATTTCTTCATATTGTCCTCCGGTCGAGTAATTAACAAGGTAATGCCATGCATACTGATTGATTCAATCACCGTTTCATTGCGTTTCTATCCAACCGTGAACTTTCTTCATTGCTTGGAAAAAATTCTGACGATCGTTTCTTAATAGCTACCCGAATGGGCCGGATCCAGAGCATTATAGGAATACCTCTAGCTTGTCGTGGATCATAAAAGAACAGTTCTCGTTTAGGTTCTATTTGAACCTGCAATTGGAATCTCTAGCTTTCAACCTGCAATATATTTTTCTCCAAACGATTTAGCCATTTAGGTATCTAATATAAAATGATGAAATGAAAACGAGAAGAACACAATTACCGTTTGCATTTTCTTTATGATAATCAAACACCTATTTTGTTTCTTCTCCTCTGGATTTCTCTGGTTTTGCGGCGAGAGAAGAAAAGAAGGGGGGTTTTCGTTTAATGGATTCAGGATAGTATCAGTTTGATGCTACCTTAAAAAGTGTAGTGGATGACGAATAATCTTCTTTTCCTCGAAACTTGAATCTCCAATTTGATACATTATTAATAGTGATTCAACTTTTCTTCTGCAGAAGGATCGTTAAGCGAATGAACAGTAGAAATGAGGAATCTCCGCGGGTGAGAGCCTTGCCAAACCCGCCTCCATTGCCAGTAGCTTTCACAACTAGCCGGCTGGAGATTAACATATTTGTAACGAGGAAATCAGCAGTGAGAAAATACTGCTGCACACCTACTGCCACAAAGAATACGTGGGATTGCCTCTTTGATGAAGGTTATAGAGCCGACGTCTCTATTAATACAGATAACGGTGGCATCCTCTATGCGCATGCTAGTATTTTGGTAAGTTCTTTACACAATTGTGCACGTTTAGAGTAGTACTCGGGTGCTTTTGGCACAGAAAATATTTTTTCCATAGAAATTTTTTAGACGTATTAGTTATGACCTCCGGCGATGTATGCAAACAGGGAATGAATTCTCCAGTATTTAAAAGCATGTTGATTTTGAAACAATCAAGAGCACGTGGTCGTTGTGGTCATCAGCGATCCATCTCGATAAGTGGGGTTCCACCTGAGGCTGTTCAAGTATTCATCAGATTCTTATATTCTTCCAGGTAGATTGATTCTCCTTTGACATCATTTCTGTGTTTTGGCTCCTAGGTACGTGCATATCTGGTTTCCAAAGTCGTTAACCATATTTTCTAGGGGTTCACATGAAGGTCAATAATGTTGTTAAATTATTTTTGGTTTGTTCTCTTATTGAATATTTAACTTAACTTTCTTTAGCTGTTTGTTTTCTAAGACTGAACAATCAGTTTCAGGCACGGCAAGGCAGTTATTCCATCTTTATAAAGTGATAAATAACCCAAATTAATTTTGAGATAGCGCAGTATAGTTTCATTTATTACCTGAATGACAATAACTAGGTTCTGATTCTCTCTATTTTCATTCTTCACATTGCAGGTATGAGGAAGAAAAAATGAAAGAGCATGGGCTGAGTCTGTTGGTGCTATCACATGCATATGCGGTCCCTCACCTAAAGCGAGAATGTGAGCTGCAGCTGGAGCAAAGATTAACCACGGAAAATGTGGTTGATATCTTCCAATTGGCACTCTTGTGTGATGCCTCTCGGCTTAGCCTTCTTTGTCACCGTTTTATGCTGAAACATCTTAAGCCTGTATCAGCCACTGAAGGGTGGAATGCCATGAAACAAAGCCACCCTGTGCTTGAAAAACAGATTTTGAGATCTATAATTGATGAGGATATAGTAAGTAGTATCTCAATTCCCATATATGTTCAGAATGGATCTTATCCCCTTTAAGTGGTTTAATAATAATATGATGACTTGTTTGCAGAGGGAGAAGGAAAGGGTGAGAAAGAACAATGAGAGGAAAATCTATATGCAGTTATATGAGGCAATGGAAGCCTTGGTTCACATATGCAAAGATGGTTGTCGTACCATTGGTCCACACGATAAGGTTTTGAAGGAGGATCAAGAACCATGCCAGTATGCAGCGTGCAAGGGGCTAGAATTGCTCATTCGTCACTTTGCCGGGTGTAAGTTGAGAGTCCCTGGTGGCTGCATCCACTGCAAGAGAATGTGGCAAGTTTTGGAATTGCATTCTCGTCTTTGTGCCAATTCGGATGTTTGTCGTGTTCCTTTGTGCAGGTTTGTTTAACTATTCTTTTCCCTGCACTAACAAGAACAAATACTGAAGATCAGTCGGTCTTCAGTCACTTATTGATTTTTATCGATCAAAAGTGATCATGTTTATAGGTTGATTAATTATTGTTTTTAATGTTTAAGCAGGAATTTTAAGCAGAAGAGAAGAAAACAGAACAAGAAGGATGAAATGAAATGGAGAATATTGGTGAGAAAGATAGTGAGATCCAAGAGCATTTCTGGAGCTCCATTCTTCTCATTTGAATCCACATAATTTGCAATACAACCAATCACTGTTGCACCTTATTGAATTCATTCTTTAAACAGATAAAAATTCATTGTATCTTTTACTACTAAATTGGAACTTTTTGGCAAGCTACACGTTCTACAATGTAATTTATACAACTCACTGTAACTATGTATTAAGATCAATGCACAAATACATTACTCAGCTAACTTGAGCTCGATAACAGACTAAGTTGCTAGCTCAACTAACGTCTATTCGCACTTGCTGCAGTAACTAACAATCCACTACCAACATTTAATCTCACTCGCTACAGTAATTACCAACAACCATGTAATTGCAAAGGATAGAGACGGATCCAGAATTTAAACTCTATGGTTTCAACCTTAAAGATTTTTAACATAGAACTCGTTATATTTTTAAAGTTAAGGGTTCATATCTACTATTTTTATGCATAAATTTATACTTTGTATCAAAGGTTATGAGTGCAATTCTCCGTCACCTTAATGCTACATACGCCCTCGGCAAAGGGTTCAGATGTCATACTGCTGAAAGCTGAGCTGCACTGCTCTGAGCTCTCAGCTGTATCTTAGCTGCCTCCGAACTATCCTTAATCGCTGCAAACTTATCGATGAGTCAATACTTAAAAGTTATACTATTAAGGCAAAATGGCTTCCGGGCCACTTAAACTTGTACCCGTTTGTCAACTCGGTTTATATAAACTTTTATTTTTTCCATTTGGACACCTCTACTTGATGAACTGAATACTAATAAACACATCCGACTGAACGTGTTCTTCACTCACTGTGACATGACTGACACGTCATATACTAAGCCTTTTATTCTTTGACATGTGTAATTTGTGGGTCCTACTTTAAAAGAAAAATCATTTTACCAGATTTTTATTCTTCCCTTTAAAAAATTAATTTTTGTCTTCTCCTACATAGTCAAAGCTCCCGCCGATCCACCACCATTTCACCATATTAAATACTCGGCCACCTAAAACCCTCCCACTTTCAAGTCTCAGGCCACCACTAGCAGTCTCTCCGCTCTATTCAGGTGCTCTTTTTTCTCTCTGCGTTGTCAAGCTCTTGGAAATTTTGAGTTACATTCTTTCAATAATCGGACTTCAATAAAACCAAATTATTGAATGCATGTTTGCGAACCTGTATCAATTCCATGGCACAAATTTAATGTATTTCGTTTTCTCTTAGCTAGGGCATTTCTAGGTTATATACTTACCAGCATATCTTGCAGCTTAATTTGTTAGTTAATTCTCGAACTCTGAGTATTTGATTATATCTTTAAGGTCACCTAAAACCCTCCAACCTAAATCTGAAAGTCAGACCATTGGTTTATTTGAGGTATTTTTATAGAGCATAGATCCACTATTGTTGTACAGTGATGAGCTTCAAAGCCTCTAATGAAGATGAAAAAAAAAAAAAAAGAGAAACAGAAGGACTTATGATTTGGGAAAGGGGATGAGGAGATGGGGTGTCAGGTGGGTTTTTGTAATTTTTTATTCTTTTTTACTTTTTATCTTTTCTTTTCATTTTTAATTACTCAAGCAAATTGGATCACGAGTCTGATTTGCGTGATATGCACACACTATTGCCATGTCACACATATTGTTGCCACATAGGTTTGGTCAATGGTCAGAGGTGTTTATTGGTACTCATTCCGTCAAGTACAAGTGTTTAAATGGGAAACTTGTAAGTTCATTTACCGAATTGACAAGCGGGTACAAGTTATAAGTGGCTCGGAGGCTATTTTGCCTACTATTAATGGTGCTTTTAGAAAAAGAGATCAAAAACTCCTAATACTTGCGAATCTTCAACTCCAAATCCCGTTAGAGTAAAAGAAAAGAATTCCAAATTTTGTTTGCTCCTTGCAGAGGTCAGTATGGAATTCCGTTAGAGCATTATTTTTCTTGCATCAGTGGTATATTCGATTAGTTTGTACTAAGAATGAACCCTCATCATGCTCCCTTTGCTTTAATTTACATGATATTTTTTTTGTTTTGAAACATTGCAAATGTGCAATGCCATTTCGTTTTTATACAACCTAAACATTTCTATCAGATCGCCTTTTCAAGGAAAAATTTAATAATTATATTTTTCACTATATTAATATTAATGTAAAGTTAAGATCTAAAATTTTGTTTTCGGTTCACTAAAATAAAGGATGGGGGAGTAATAATAATAATAATAATAATAGAATATTCCCTATGTTTCATTTTATGAGGTACTATATAACTTGATTCCAAAACTTTTTAAAATATTTTTAGAACTTATGATATGAAATATAATAATATATTTCTATGATTATAAAATAAAGTTTAAAGTTAAATTATTTTTAAAATATATTTTTTTTGGAACAAATTAAAAAGGTCGGGTGTCACTTACGTTGAAAACAAAACAGTGTAAGAAGAAGAAAAAAAGAGTAAGCCAGTCAGAAGGGCGATTCGCACCCAGGAGAAATAAATGGTGCCCCCTACTGGGGAAAGTGAAATCGCTTCACAAAATGCCTTTACTCAACTCATATTTACGTGCTGTGACGTTGGGGAATTGTAGCCATTGACGAACCTACGCGCCTTGTCATCTGTCTGGGTATGTCTGCTTGCCTGTGTACCCTAACCCTTCCTTCATTTACAAGCTTGCCCATCGACTGGAAAAATTACGCAGTCATTTTCAAATTGAGATCTTTCACCTTACCCATTATTCCCATTCGATCACTCAACAACAGACGGATACATGCAAATTCCGATCCCTTCATTTATCTATTGCATATATGATAAGGAGCTAGTACAATCAGTGGCGCGGAGCCAGGTTTTCCATGTTTTAAAATATAAAGAAATAGACACACGAATAAGTTAAGGAGATTCAATAGTTTATATACATAATTTTTTTAAAAATTAATTAACCTATCTACACTATTCTACACTTTGTAATTTTTCGACGACCTCCTATAAGAGTAGCTCCGCCACTGAGTACAATTACTGATCAGGTTTGCAGCAGCAAAGCAGGTACTTTTAAAGTCATTTGGTATGTCTACCATGAATTTTTACTAGTATTGATCATTGATGCAGTTACTATTACATAAGGCAAATTTTGAATTTAAAGTCACTAGATGCACCTGCTAAATATATATACATATCTTTACAATTTATCTTTAAAATTTCCATGTACATGTATAAAACTCCAAGTATAAGACAATAAGTAAAATACATCCTGTATATTTGTTGGATCCAACTGTCTACATTAGGAAGGGCTTTAATATATCCAAAGAGTTGATTAGGCTACATAAATGCTTTACTTTGTTTAGTTTTTATTCATCTTCTTGTATTAGTAGTGGCTGCGGCCTGCGAGGCCTAATTCCCGGCATGCTTCCCATAATATCCACTTAATTTGCTGGTTAAACAGCTTTAGGGGACTTAAGCTAGACAAAAGTGTAAAGAATGTTTATTCTATAAAGGAGAAATAATTTCTTTGTATTGCATCATTTTACTATCAAAATAGAGATCCGACTATCGTGTCGCCTGGCATTGAACTTTTATGTCTCTTGACTATGTTTACAGATGAATAGGACTATGCCTAGGTCTATACCCATCTCAAATGTAAAAAGAGGGATAATCCCTTTACCCCACATCGATTCGTTTGCATTGAAGGTTGATTACGAATAACTACATGGAATCCTAGAATTTTTGTTGTCTAATCTTCTGTATCTTTGTGAAGGATTGACGTATAGACTGCCTAATCTCTGTACTGTTTCTTCACTTACTGCTTCTTGTTCATGGAGCTGAATGCTATATTTGCCCGCTAGCACCAAAATGTTAGTGTCTCCTCTCCTTGAAGATGTGAGACTGCTTCAATCTGGTGTTTCTTTTCCATCAGCATACTCCATCTGTGCTTGTCCATTAATGAGATGGTTGAATTATATTCACATAAATTTCATGGAGATAAGCTATCATCATCCCAATTCCGTTCTTGTCTCACATTATATCTGTTCAAGACTGGTAGTGATGCAGTTGAAGCTATTCTGAATGATCTTGCACCACCAACCACTGTTTGATCCTGCATCCTCCTAACATCTTTGCACACATTATCCAATATGGAGAGGAAGTCTCGCACGATCACGAATATTCTCAGGGGATGAGCTTCCTCTTTTGCAGCATCACCATGAAAATATTCTGTTACCTGTTTGACCATGGATAAGGCCTTTCTTTCTTCTGCTCTGATCCTCACTATTCCATCTTCTGCCTCCTTAAGAAACACTTTCATCAATTCAAAAAAGTTACCTTGCGTACCTTCCTTTTCATACTGCAAAACTGATCTTGCTTTATCAAGTCCCACTTCCAGCTTCAAGACATAGCTGCCCAGGACATCTGAGTCCATTGCTGCTGCTTTTTTGACATTACCAAGTTCTCTGCTTAATCCAGCAACAACCTGCAAACCTTGCTTCCTGAAATCTTCCTCCTTGAATTTGATGTTTGCATTATTAGAATGATTATCGCCTGGGGCTTCAGAACCCAGCCCTTCCGACCTGATAATCTCCTGCACCACAAAGTGCAGCAAACTTGTCTTCCCGTCTGTTCCTTTTATATCTACTAATTTCAAAAGAGTGTCAAGTTTGAAAGCTCTGGCATCACCGCGATTAGTTCCAACATTCATGCGGTTTCCTGTCCTTAGAACAGCTTCGAGGAGTTTGAGGAATAGTCTACTATTCTTCAGTTCTTCACTGGCTACCTGTCCATATGATGTGCAATGCACCAGGGTTATTATTATTCTTTTAAATTATTGGAAGAAAGGTCTAAATCCAGGCATATTAGCAGAAAATATTTAGCCTAGATAAGGTCTTTTAGGTAACTAGTACAGCATTCCTCTGAGAGTGGCTCAAGTTTACCAGTGGAATAATTTGTTGTAGTCAAGATTCTTAGAAAGGTAATCCATGCTAATAAGGTAACTGAAGGCATTAAATTCAACTCTAATTTCAGGCACAAAGAACATTAATGTAAAAGTTTTAGTGCAGTTAAGACCCTGGGGGCGTCAATATATACTCCCTCCGTTTTCAAAAAGATTGTCCTAGTTTGACCTGACACAAACTTTAAAATAAAGAAGGGGAGACTTTTGAGATGAGTGGTCTTAAATAAGTCATAGCATTTGTGTGGCTTTAAAACTTTTGAAACTTGTCATAGCATTTGTGTGGTTATAAATGCTTCCTATTAAGGAAATATTGAAAGTTACCAATCTTTTTAAAACGGACTAATAAGGAAATAGTGTCAATCTTTTTTAAATAGAGGGAGTAACATATTTATGTCACATCATCCTGAGAAATCAACAGTCATTGAGTTCAGTAATACTTGTGTAAAGAAGGGTTAAAACGAGATAATAAAAGGGTACAGATACATCTGATCAACTCTTGAGAAATCGTAGTCTGAATTAGTCTATTTTAATGTACATTGGTGGAAGAATTCGCCGTCCCATAATAGTTATCTGGGTCACATACAGAATGTCCTAGTTTATAGAATAAGCATCAGACTTTTGTCCTAATCAAAATATTGACATACTATTAACACATGAATACAAATGACCCTTAAGCTCTTCTAGACAGTATAAATTTAAATAGACAGCTGATAGTACCTCAAGGGTTTGGAAGGACTTTCTCAAATCTTTTACTTCACCATCAAAATTTGCTCTGTAAAGCATGGCTTCTACTCTTTTGAAGGCAAATGGTACATCAAGCACTCCCTTGAGGAATCTTTCTGCAGACCCTAATTTGGAGGTGTCTCCGCTGTACTCGCTCAGTTTTATCTCTTCTTCTCTTGTTGGAGCCATCTTGACCAAAGTCTCCAGAAGTTCAGGCCCCAATCCTTCAGGATTTCCTGCAACACATAAACACATTGTGTCACACCTAAATTATTTTGGTATATGCAGAACTGCAGATATGTGATTAATTAAGTCCTCTGGTGCACTTGCCATGTTAAACGCTTGTGGTTCAAAACATGGCACAACTTGAGACAAAATACTGACAATAGATCTACTTTAAGTTGATCTAGCATGCATGTCTTAAAAGTTTGGTTGGGCAAAATGGTGATAGAGTTTTTAGGGAGATTCACAAAGTCATTAAAAGCAAGAATGAAAATGATATGCTGCTTCTAGCTAAAATTGTTTATTATGTTGAACACGTATTTTCTGGCAAGACAAATCACAGATAAGTTTTCAGGCATACTACAAATATTAAAAAACAGATGAAAGGATACTCTGTCTAAATACTTCAAATTGTTTATTGAATTAAATGCGGGACCTCATGTTTGTTTGGATATCTGTTGTTTTTGTTTTCTTGCTCTTCTAAAGAGGTTGGAGTTATTGCCTAAATGAGAAGCGGAACTAATAAGCTTTTACTTTTGAAATACGAAACTTTATTTATTCTGCTGAGATAATTTGAATATTCTCTGAGGCACGGAATGGTATTAGGAAATTCTTGAGAATTCTATGGGTTAGATGCATGATCACTATGGTGCAACTGTGTAAGAACTTACAGCCGGAGAACTAGAAAGATATGCATTTGAAATGGCTTTCTCATCGCAGGGAGAATGAAAGTATACCATATGAAAAATGCTTCCGCTGGCTATTTCTAGTAATGGACTTGATTCAACCTTTCTAAATCTTCTCTAATCTATAGGTCCTAGGCAATATCAGAATTTAATGTATATGCTTGTTACATACCAAACTTTATTCATTTATTTGATTAGGCAAAAAAGGATTGCAGTTTCACCTGTTTGGGCATATCCAGAGTATGTACAAAATACTGAATCCGAATTTTAGTGCAGAGGCACGAGAGATTACATACCATTTAGAAGGGCTTCGGAAACCTCATCCTTAGTTACATTTAATGCTCGTAACATTATGGCAATATTCTGCGACTTCTTGGGGTCAAGGACCTTGTTCCCCTGCTCAACTGTAGGAAGGACTGATTTCCTTGTTGCTTCCTTTGGTGCTGGATTTACTGAATTACATCCAAAAAGTGACTCCATCATGTCCTCATTCAATCTGCAATACAAAAGGTAGTACTTATATAAGATATTAGTGTTGCTGGTAATCGGACCTCAACATCTTTGATCTTCTACTTACTGGAAGGAGCTTGATTTTAGTTGGTCCCACACTGTGGCTCGATCAGAGGTTGCTGGCACTTTGTCCCAGTGCAAAGGCTTCAACTTAGGCTTGGAAGGATCTGTATCGCCAGAATCATGTCTTTCTATTGAACTGGCATCTCCATTTTCCTCTTCAGATGAACTTCTCTTCTCACTCCCTGGTGTCGTTTTTGGAGTGGGACTCCTCCTTGATTCTGTCGAAAGAACACTTCCTTGTAGTCCTCCCGGTTTGCGGGGCGTTGAGAGTGGAAGTGGGGGTGGAGGAGGACGAGGGGGAGGCGGAGGAGGTGGTGGTGCTTTCGATATTTGTTGGGCTTGGTTGCTTATCAATTGAAGCCTTGCCATGTCTGGAGGAGGAGGTGGTGATGAAAATTTAGCCCTTTTCGGCACAAATGGCGGTGCTGGCTTAGTATACTCCAACCGAGGCTCAGGTGGAAGTTGTTCTAAATGACCCCCTTGTGGTTCTAGCAGTGGTGGCGGAGGAGCTGGAGTTTGCTTAATGGATGGTATTATAGCATGTTTTACATCAGGGGATGAATCAGAAAGGCGCGATCTTGGAGAAGTTCTCTTTGAATAAGGGACAAAATTCTTGTTGCTTTGGTAACTCTGCTTTAAACTGGGAGTATAATAACCTTCTTCATTGCTAACAGAGGAGCCTTGTGGAGTATGAAATGCAGTGTCACGGCTTTCCTCATCAGATGATGACATTGCAGTAGGTGAATCCATGCTAGGAGGGGGTGGGGGTTTGCTAAGTGGTGGAAGGGGTTGAAGGTCAGGACTTGGCCTATACCTATCCGATCTTTTAACAGAGTTCAATTTTCGATAAGGTGAGGCATTAGCACCATTGGACTGAGTCACAGTTGTTTGAGCAGATGGCTCAACTGTCCCAATATAAAGGAAAGTAGAAGGTGGCATTCTTGATTCCTCATTTATCCTCTGATTATTGCCCCCTACAAGCTTTTGAGTTTCATCAGGGTGTCTAGCGCGGTGCTTGTAAATGTAGAATGCCAAGGCAGATAACATTCCCAAGGTGACAATCCCAACTGATATTGCAATTGCCACTTTCTTGACTGGCTTTGCTGGCTGTGTGGCAACTGGATTTGACACTGGAGTTCCATTAATTGGACTTGCTGGAGGTTGCTGTGTCTGATCTGGTGTAGTCCCAGTAGGGACTTCTGGAAAGAAAGGCTGGTCTGGACTGGAAATGACCGGCTCTACCGGCGGCGGTGGTGTTGAACTAACTGGAAAGAGGGGCTGATGCAGAATTCTCCTGGTGTTTTCCTTGGCAACCAAATCTTGAAACTGAACTGTGAAAGATGTAAGCAGTGATAGTATGAAAAAGATACTCATAAGATGAGCTGCTACTCTCATGGTGTTATTTTTAAGGTCTATCTTAAGTTGTTCTTCTTTTCGCAAATCATCTCTGGTTTTTGTTCCACAAAGAATTCTAAAGAGAGAGAAAGAGAAGCTTCTGTTAGCTGCAAGATCGGGATGCTGTAGTGTGGGGTGGATGATGTGAGCAGTCAGCCGCACTTTCTCTTTTCATATTTTGCTATTTCCTAAAATTATGTCCTGGAGTTTAGATTTCCTAAAATTGTTAACGTAATTTGAGTAGAAAAATATAATTAAAACAATTTGATTTTAATAAACAATTAAGAACGTTTCAACTGAGGACGTATAAAGGAACAGAATGCCACAGCCAACACCCAACAGGGGTAGTGAGAATCTGCTTTTATTGGTGCTTTTTCCACGTTAAAGGACGATGATGGCAATCTGCTGGGGCTATAAAGATCACGTTCCTTGCCACTTTTTTCTCCATATAAAATCCTTTTTCTTATTTTGTTTTATTCCCTAAACTTACGACTTTTCGTGACAGAGTAGAGGGGACAAAGGAATTTCCCATTCTTTCTTCTTGGCGCTGTTATGGTAAATACGTAGTCGAGTAGTGTCAATTTTAGCTTTCAAAAATTGTAATGGCAAAACTGGGCATTAAATTATTACGGTCAATTTAATGGTTAGTCATTCAACTAAAAGTTATTTTTCTTCTTTTTGTTACGTAAAAATTATTAACTTTGTGTTCATTAATCAAAAATTATTTTTCTTTCTTTTGTTACACAAAAATTATTTTACTTTGCTCTATTATCACAAAAGTCACCTTGCCTAGATTTTATAATACTTTTACTTGAAAAGTCTATTATGTCCTTGACATTATAAATCTTCTCATTTATGTAATACCTTCTATATTATATACTATATAATATATTTTTACTTAGGTATTTTACTTATAATTAAAATAATTTTAAATTATTTTATTTATTATTTTTATAATATATCCATACATTTAATTTTTTCATGGCATTCAATTTGTTTAATCATATTTAAACATGAATATATTTAAATATAAAAATGATAAAAATATTTATTTTTTAATATTTATTTAAAATAATAAAAACATATTTTTTTAACAAATGATAGTTTTTTTAATAGTCAATAAGATTTTAAAAGAAATTCCAAAGATATTTGTGTTTAATATTAAGTTTTTTAAAACCTTATATGTTAATATTATTTATTTGAAAGTATTAATCTGATGTGTCATTTGCTAAATGTGGGTATTTTATTTATTAAATTAATGGGTATGGCTTGGTTGATAAATCAATGAGCTTTGATTTTTTAATTTTTATTAAACATATTTCATTAAGCATGATTAAGAACGTGGATTTGAGATTTATTCACGGTAATGTTACTGATAAATATTTTAATGCTATTTATATATCATGAAAATTAATATTAAGAAAAAATTAAATGTACGAATATATTATAAATATAATAAATAAAATAATATTAAGTTATTTTAATTATAAGTAAAATATTTAGGTAAAAGTATATTATATAGCATATAATATAGAAGGTATTACATAAATGGGAGAATTTATAATGTCAAAGGCATAATAGACTTTTCGGGTAAAAGGTTTGTAAAATCTGATCAAAGTGATTATTGTGATAACTAGAGCATAGTAAAATAATTTTTGTGTAACAAAAGAAAGAAAAAGGACTTTTGGGTAATGAACACAAAGTTGAAAAACTTTTACGTAACAAAAAAACAAAATGACTTTTGGGGAATGAACACAAAATTGAATGACCGCCCACGAAATTCACTCAAATTTTTTTTGTCCTTAATTTAATGGCTATCATCTCATTTTCATGATATTACACGTTTCATCTTGGTAATGAGCAACTTTATTAGACGACTTGGATTGATGGGGACCTTCTGTAGCGCGAATTACGTGAGGAATATTAACTCTGTGGTCTCTCCTTGCTATTTTAAAAGCTGAATGAAACTCGCCTACACAATATCGTTAGCAAAAGCAGGGGAAAAAAAGAATAGAATATAGTCCCTCCGTTCATTTTTAGTTGTCTATTTTTGATTTTGTACTTTTTTTAATAATAAATAAATAAAATATATATTTTATAATTTTATCTATAATAATGATAGCATTTTCAAAAATCTTGGAAAATAATTTGGTTAATGAGTAATTAATGACAAGGGTAAAACAGGGAGAAAATATTATCTTTCTCTTGATTTAATATAGTGAATAAATAAAAATAAAAATATATTTTTAATATAGTACACAAGTAAAAAAATAAACATAGAGAATAGTATCTATTCGTACTATTGTATCACTATTACTATTACGTCATTTAATTTTTTCCGCAAGAATTATGGTTTCAATTGCCTTTCCTTAGATTTAAAGAAAAGAAAGGAAAACGAAAAACCTAGTAGCACGGTAGACTAGATTTTTAGCCAACAATTACCATAATTGTAATTTACTAAGGGGGCTATGCTAGTAATTGGAGAGAGAAAGTTGACGTGCCTTGTTAACGTTATTCTCCTTTTTTGAGGTTTTTTTTTTTTCCATTTTTCTGACAGCTAGATCCACCGACGACTTATACATCTAATCTTGCTAATATTTTATGGGATAAAAACACGTCCTTCAACATCTGCCTTAATCCTTTTTCTTAAGGTTACCTTTTACTTTCTTTTATTTATTACTACTAATTTTTGTTTATTGTGGTTAGATCTGCCACTATACAAACGACATTGTAATCCTTTTTACCGCCCGTCGCACTCTATAGATTTGGGTGCAAATCGTTCATGCTCTGCGTCATTTATACATTCGGTCAAAAATAATTATATTCTTAATTAATATACAAAAAATATATTTTGGCTAATTTTTAAAAGTGGCTATATTGTATAGTTTTTCCATTTATTTACATTCATACCAGCCCCATGGACTTTTAGGTAAAAGATAAACAAAGTAATATATCAATAAATTCTACCCAAAATCCTCCAATATGAATTTTTGCATGCGTTTTCCATTTTGGAATACTAATATAGTGTGGAATTTGAATTCTAATCGTATCATAATCATGATTGTCCAATTTACCCTTTCTTACTTCCTACTAATTATGTGAAAAAAAAGAATTTATTTTAAATAAAAAAATATTTTTTTATTTACAAAAAATTCTTTGAGTAATATTTACAAAATTATAGGGTCCTAGAACATGGACTTTAACATCGCTGGAAAGAGCAGCGAAGATGCATGCGCATAGTTCAAACCATATCATATAACCATGATAATCATTCGTAAAATTTTATGATTTATATCTCTCATCATAATTACTTACACTAGAATTTTGCTTTATTTTTTTCTTTTTTATTACGCCAAATTGTGTGTCTCTCTGGCACAATCATAACAAGCTAGCTCATATAGTTTTACTATGCGCAAATGAATACTTTCCTCACTACTTTGTATTTGCTTTCCTGTTTTACTTCTAAGTAAAAATTATTACTAAAATG
>AWOL01S0051367.1:0-50382 GCA_000715115.1 Nicotiana otophora | reverse complement strand
CTTTGTTTGGTTCATTCTTTGACTGCTCTGCCTTCCCCTCCCTCTCCTCCCCCCCCTCCACCCCCAAAAAAAGAGAGACTTGTAGGAAATTACCGGTTGGGTTTATTTATCCAACCAAGAAAGGCATGGGACTTTTGGGCGTGGTAACTAAACACTTAGTTAGCGTTAGTTTTTATTTTGCCAACTCAGGTGTTTTATTAATATATGATACTATTTTGCCAATTCACATGTGTAAGCTCTATAGTACGGTATTGACTGGTGTGCTTTGGTGTAACCGGGGGGCTGCAACCAAAGAAAGACTGTACCCGGCGTCCCTTCTTCTCATCAGACAGCTATCTCGAGCTCATTGAACGCTAACTTTCTTCTTTTTCTTTTCTAATCATCGAAATTATCTCAATTGTGCCCCCACTGCCATTAGAGCACTCTCTGATACATGTTTCGGAATTTTCCAATTCAATGGAGTGGGGCTTACATTAAAGCAGATTCCAATGTCATTGCTTTTGCCTTCCCTGGTCTGTTTTTATTCGGAACCCAGTTTCACCACTCTATCTCACTATGGCCACCCTAATGGAAAAGATTACTGGATCACTTTCTTCCGTATTACTACCTTATTTTATTGTGCTAAAAGGAAGTAAAAACGTACTTTGCTGCTAATCTGCTAGCCATCTAGCAGTATTTCCTATTTTGTGACTTCTTTCTCTTTCTGTTTTTGTGATTTTTTCCTGTGATGTGTACCTCTGTCTTTAAAGAAAGAGGGGAGGGGGACTAGTTTAGGAGTCTAATTTTTGAGATTCCTTTATTCATAAGGGTGTATGATAAGAAAAAGTAGTCTTACTTGTTGCAGAAAGAAAAGTAGTATTTTACAAATTGCTTTGATTCATTAAGATGAAAACTTCACACAGGAAGTGTATGTCACGTATATTTCTTAGTCTATTATTTATGAGTTTTATGGGCCTACATATATTTGTCAGTGTGTGGTTTCTGAGCTAGGGGCGCTTGGAATTTCAGTCCTACTTATTAATATACTATCAAAAAGGTGACTCTCCTTCTCTTATGAGAGATACGCGCTCTCGCTACTGACAATCCTCTTTAACAAAAAAGGCATTCCCTGATCGTAGACCATCCTTTATCCTTCTTATCTTGAATTTCTAAGTGAAGTCCTTTCATACGCGAGTAACTGTCCGAAAGTGAAAGGCATCATTGGTAGGCGCAGTGAATCAGCAATCGGGCAATTTGTTAAACGATATCCGTATAATGAATACCTTTTCTTAAGCCATACCGTGAATCTCTTGTCTTCTGATAAAGGATCAGAATCAGTTGCATCTGCCCAGTCTCAATCGGTCGAGTTGTATCGGTCAACTATAGGAAACTGACCAATAGCTCTTCTTTCTTTTGGTAAAGGTTAATGGTCCTATTCAAGCATTGGTGCATAACGGAAGGCTAGCTCAGTACATTACCTTTCTTGTAGTTTGTTAATTTAGGAGTTTTTTGATTTTAGGATAGTACCTTCGGTCAATAGAGTAAGTGCTCTTTTCATTCTTGCTTTCTTTCATTCTGTTATGAGAGAGAGCTACTATATGTCTTTTCTCTTTAGACAAATGACTGTCCACTGGAAAATACAGAGTAGGATTTATTTGTGTGGTGAATGAAAGAACATTTATTGAATGAGTTGACGCTAAACCTCCTGCTCTTTAAGAGAGTCAAGGATGTATGCATTACTAGATTAACACTACTAAAAATCAGGTTTTAGCGACGGACAAATTCTGTAGCTAAATAGAAAAATTCGTCGCTAATCTCATTTAGTGACGGATTAGCAAAAGATTATAAAGAAATTCTGCTAGCTACGAGTGTTTTAGCGACAGATTAGCGACGACATTCGTAGCTAATTTAAATTTTTTTGTAGTGTAATTAAAGTTAAAAGTAATAGAAACTAGGGTACACGTAGACTATTCAGAGGAGGCATGCTAATTAATGATCTACTGATGTAGCTAGTGTTACTGAAACTTTTTCTAGATATGCTATTGTCTTAACTCCTCTAAACCCTCCCATCGGATAAAGGAATGGAATTTTAAGTACAAGTAGTCGTCTACACTTAAAAGCTTTCTTGTCTACAGTGATCAACATTTAATTTGGCCTAAGATTTTCTAAGTCCGACGCATCACTTACTTTTCATCATTGTGGGTCCATAACTATTTTATTACCTATTTATGTGGTTGGTATCTTGATCATTGGCATAATCACTCAGCCCTTGAGGATGCAACTTCTACGGATTGAGGTTATTCCCCGCTAGAATGGGCCTGGTGGGAAGGGGGAGCGGTTGAGCATGCAAAGACGCAGGTCGAGCAAGGTATCTGAACTAAAATGTAAAATAGCGTGCAAAAGAAAAGGTCAACTTTTCTTTTTGCTAACGATTCCAAAGATTCTATCATCGAACATCGAATTCTTGACGGGTCTTTCCTTGATCCATTCCTTGCCGCATCTCCCTAATCTCTCCTATAAATAACAAGGCCCTTGCGCAGGTGGTTAGCAACCGAAGACAAGATTCGAGGGGCGTTTAGCCACTTGACTGTAAGGAAAGGGGTTGTTGCTGCAGTTTCGTCGCTTGCATTGCAATTCTCGCACTATTTTAGGTCGGATAAGAGGTATTTTTCATCATAAGAGCATGGTAGTCACACCTCCCATCTCATTCTCTGGTCACATATTCGTCCCATCTATTCTAGTTCTCTCTCATGGATGCTTCTGTTCGCGCTTAGTCGATTTTCAAGGAAAGATGCAAGAAGACTCTACAGGTGCATGAGTAAAGTGATCCCCACCCGGGAATCACGAACGGAACTGTCCTTCTTCTTTAAAAGTAAGGGAATAGGAGCCCGTTTGGATGGGCTTGTTGTAAATGACTTTTAAGCCAAAAGCCATAAGTTAGGAATTCTAGCTTTTAGCTTTTGGCTTATTTTTGTCATTTTAGTTTCTAAACAAGTGCTTAAAAATAATTGTTTACTATATTCAAACACTACAAAATGGCTTAAAAGTTATTTTGGCTTAAAATCACTTAAAATAAGCCAATCCAAACGGGCTCTAGGGCTCAAGTCAGCTTTTATCTAAGGCTAAATAGCTAAATATCCCTCCTCACATTTCTGTCTTGAACCTCTTCTTTACTTTATTATTCTCTTAAATAAAAAGTAAAGTGATTCCAGGGTTGGGATCACGAACGGGGATATAAATAGAAAGAATGCCAAGTAAAGAGATAGATCGCATCTTGGCTAAATGCCAATCCTCCTAGTTTAAAAGAGAAAAAGAGTGGAGTTTCGAGAACGAGAATAATTTATTTTCTCATTTCTTTTTCGTAGTAAGAAGACACTAAGACGCACCCACTATACACCACACACTCAGACGACTAGCGTGGTCCTTCCCCCCATCGAAGATCCACATATCCAGGGTTGATTACATCATAACTCTTTTATCAAGGTGTGGCCACGGTCTCAATTGGGTCATTGTTTAGTATGACCAAGCTTGACAATAGCTGTGGATATTTTTGAGTCTCTCAGAACGTAACTCTCTTATGAGTTGGAAGCCATGATAAAGGGATTACACTTCATAGGTACCGTTCACGTCACATGAAGGCTCGCTCAGAACACATACCAAGCTTTTATTAGAAATAGAGGAAGAGAACAAAGAGGAGTGCTCCACTCCAAAAGAGAAGGAACGAAAAGAGCAGGCGACATCTCTCGTCGTCTTCACGGAATTCATTCATCTGAATGAGCGAAAAAAGAGTTTCGAACTATCTTTATTTCTGGATCAGAAAGGTCGGCCGATCAGGATCAAAGATGACTGCCTAGTAGTGACGAGCTCACTAGGAAGACCCGCCTTTCAGGAAAAAAAAGACAGAACGAAGGATGAATTTCTCTCAGAATTTCTCAATTTGGCTGGAGAGGCCATACAAGCATTGCGGTTAGACAGGGCATTCCTTCTATCTCTCAATGCCTTGGCGACCCCAAAACTAGAATTAGCTGCAGACTTTTTGATCACTACCAAGGTCAGCTCTAGGCTAGCAAGTACCGAACTCGAGACCAAAGGTAGGTATGTACTTCTTTTTGGCTAAGTATTTTCTTTTTCCGGCTAGCTCTAGCCCTAGTAGAGGTCTGAGTATACTAGACTATAAGGGCCAGCATCCAAGGACTTGCCAGACCGCTGATCTCACTTAAGCACTCGATGTCACAAATAACAATAAGAAGGGGCAGGGTCAACAATCACTCACATCACAGACAATAGATCCGACGAGCTCAACTTCCACTGAAAAGAGCGGCTAGACCTCAACCTCAGATTCAAAGCGTTATGGTAGAGATTCCCCTGATTTTCTTCTTGGTGGTACGGCTCCAAGGGCTAGGCCTTTCCACTACAAGCCTATTAAGTTAATTAAGCCAGGTTATCACATAAGTTGGCCTTCACCGGCTAGACCTCTGGGAGGACGTTAGTCTTTTTCTCTTCTATGTTTATTGTATTTTTGACGGAAAGAAGGAATGCCAAGGACTTCCCCCTTCCTCTTCCCTGAATAGGAGGACTATTCATCCCCTATCTATTCATCGGGCTTTGGCACGCTCTCTTTCTGGGACCGAAATACTTGGACCTCGGGTTAGAAGGTAGATTTTCCTTTCTCCAGTCTATTGCTCTTCTTTGAAGGCTAGAAGCATCCTCAGGTCATTGAGGATGGTCAAAGCAGTGGAGTTTTCCGAGGGAAGTAGAGAATTCCTCTCCTTGATTAGAAGGTTACACCCTTATTATGAATAAGTCGTAGATATGAATAGTCAGGAGCTAGGTTACGAGCTGGCAGAGACAGAATGTTTTTGCATTGGTGACTAGTTGAAGGTGTGCTCATTCCCCGAGAAAGGAAAGAAAGAACAGGATTCTTGGGTAGTATATCAGTAGGTTCATCTCACAACAAACTCCCTTTTGTGAGTACATTTTTAAGCTCTTGAGGAAGAAGAAAAGGAGTAGAATGATGACCCTAGACTGACTATGCAGAGTGCTTTCGAGAAGATTAAGACCGATCTTTTTGATTCTCTGGTCTTGGTACTTTATTTATTCAGGAAAAACCTCTCTTACTATACCTCTCGATCACGGAAAACTCCATGAGATGTGTCTTAGGCTAGCATGATGAAAGAGGAAGAATTGAAAGATACTACCTGAAAAAGAAGCTGACGGACTACGAGTCATCATATTCGACCTTAGAAAAGACGTGCCTCGCCTTGGTGTAGTCTAGGCAGAGGCTCTGACATTACCCTCAAGGCCTATTCCCTTCTCTTGTTGGCAAGGATGGATCCAAATATCTCTTTAAAAAGCCGACACTCACTTGCCATCCACACTCTAACATGTCCAACAAGTAAATAAGAACATTAGGTTCGCTATACACTCACGGAGCACTAACTTCAAACCAGTGACCAGATAGTGCAAAATGAAAACCAATGCAAGGAAAGAACCCGATTATCGATGCTTTCCTAATAGACCCCCTCCTTTGAACATAGATCCGAACTCCCACTCAGAATGGTTACTGGACATGGATTGGTTGTCTTTCGAACATCATATCTTGAGTATAAGCCAAGGAGAAAGACTGTCATCTTAGGCATACCATCGACAAAGTAAGGAAATGACTGGCGGAAAGCACGCTAATCAAATCCTATCCCTTCTTAGTCCCAGCTAACCAAGTCCATTCTAGCTCCCTATGAGCTCATAGTCGCTAAGAGGAAGAAAAGTTTATTCCATCATTTACAGGGGAAAGCAAACTCAAGTGAAGTTAAATTGATTCTACTTCGCACCTTTGCTACCGGGAATTCACTGCCAGTCACTCCTAAATCTACCTGGTATGGACTACTAAATCGATTCTGATTACAAAATCCTCTCCAAAGCCCGTGTATAAAAGTCAAAGATGCGACTTTCACATGTCTGATTGCTCTTTGTTGTCAAATGGAAAGTTAGCTCATTGGGCTTTTCTGGTAGTCTACAGAAGATGCGTGAATTGGCCTGCTGAACCAATCTTGCTTAGGGCGGGTGACCATCTTATAATTGAATATAAGCATCGAAAGTAAGAGAAGCGAGGCATTCGGGACCTATTCTAGTAGAGAAACCAACCCCAGAAAATCTGACCAAAAGATAGCTAAGGTCCCGTCACCAACCTTACTTCAGACTATGTAGCTGATTTGCTAAGAAAAGATGGTAAGGCAAAGAGAAAGTACCACTTTTATTAAGTTAATATTAATCTAATCAATTGAAGAGTCAAGGTTTCCAAAGAGCACGGATGAGGCGAAGCATCAATCCAACTACATACCAACAGAAAGACATTATGGGCAGTCGTATCCCATCGTATTCATGTATCAATGCGTAAGCGATCATATATTAGTTGCGTCGTTGCGCCTAAAGTCTTATGGTCAAAGGTCCCCGGTGTGTCATAATAGCCTAATAGTATACAAGTACATTGCGCTCTAGGTTGGTTAAGCCTATGAGCATAAAGAAGGAAGTGTATGCCAGAGATCCCTCCACACAAGATGCCTGTAGAACCATCTTTTGGTCATCGAGTATAGGAAATCGATAAAACATACCTCTCTGAGCAACCTCATCGTTTCGAAAGTTGTTTAAGAACCCAATTATATATGCAAGCGAGATAATTTATAATACGAATAAGGTTTGACAACAAGATGTGAAGGTCTCAGAAAAGTAAATATATGCCTGCTGATGGAAGAATTTATCCATAAAGTATGCCACTGGAGGGGTTCTTCCCTGCAATATATATAGGAGGGTAAGCTTTCACTTACTTCCTTCTAGAAGCCAAGGTTGGCAAGGAAGAGTCATTCAGTATACCAATGTTAACGAATCAGATTCTTCAAAAAAAGAGTCTGTAGGGGCAGCAAATCTAGTTTCCAAATAAGTCAGAATCTTAGCAGAAACTCTTCCTTTGACAACTATTCCTATGTCATCTACTACTTTGTCAGAGGCTAAGTTCCCTATATCTTTCGGGAAGTGAGTAGAAGAATAAATCCTTGTGACTCGGCTACATAAATTATCACATCATCCGAATAGATTTATATTGTCAATCAAATAGAGAAAGATAATTTTTTGTACTTACCTTACTACTAATAATAGATATGGTCGGTGATGCGATCCCCTTTCCTACCTAATCTAAGACTAATCGTAGTTTACAAGAAATTTTCTTATGAAAGAAAGTGGATGTTTCTTTTTACTCGAGTAAATGTTGCTGAATCTCTCGTTCTATAGGAGTAATAAGCGAAAAAGGGGATTCTTTAGGCTACTCCTGATGGTAGGTTATAATCTCATATTTTAGTCTCTTATTGCACTCTAATTCATTGTACTTCACTTGTGTTGAGCCTTAATTGATAGTGTTTTGCACTTATTGTGTGTTTTATGCCTTGTAGGAGTAATTTCGGGTTATGTAGATGTTGTGGAGCTAGTTCGAACTATTTGGAGCTTTGAAGTCTGAGTAGAAGCCTAAAGGATTAAGCGAGGATCGTGTTCGGGGGTTGACGACCAAGTCTGGACATCAAAAATCAAGGTTGAAGCCGTACTCTGAGGAAATTACACTATTACGGCACGTGGGGCGGCACGTGGAGCGCCGCAACAGTGTAAATCCTGCTGCCTGACAAGCTGTGAGCTCTTTGGATTTCTCCACTAATGCCTCGCGTGACGCGTCGCCCCATGTGGCGCGCCTGTGCATTTTCCCAGAGCTATTTTCCTATTTCGGATAGGAAAGGGTGGTTTCATCCGAGCCCAATCCTACTTGGTATAAATACATGAAAAAACTTTATTTTCTGGACTTTTGACATACTTTCGATCTAAGGACGCTAAGTCGGAGTTGGAAGAACACAAGCACAAGGATTTCATCATTCCTTCCTTACCCAAGACCCGAGTTTGGATCGAATTTATATTTTTCTATACTTTAATTATATTTGTGATGAATTTCTCCATGTTTATGGAATAGTTCCCTTTAGGGTTTCATGAAACCCTATTTGGTTTATCGAGAGAGGCATAACTTGTGATATATTTGCATTATATTGTTGGTTTAGTTCATAGATTCTTCTAAGTAATCGAAAGAGGCTTGTTGAATCATTGATTAACCTAGTTAGGAGGATAATCGAAAGAGATTTTCTTAAAGACCAATCCACTATGCATTCTTGCATATCTTCACATGCTTAAATTGGTTATCTCGTGAGGTTAAGACTTAATCGAAAGAGGACTTTTTGCTGAATGTTTGAACTAATAATTGAGTGAATTCGATAGACTCGCTTGAACATTAGAAGTGAATTATCTAGAGTTAGATCCCAAACAATTATCTTGCACCTATCCTGTCAAAACCCTATCTTCTCCCACTGATAATCTTATTTGCTTATTCCTTGTCTCGATAGTCACTAGTCAATAGCTTTAGATTCTTACTTAATTTTAGTTATTAATCTTATAAATCTCAACTGTTGATCCTCCTGGATAGCAATCAAACTAGAAACTATGAGAATACTGTTTAAATCGAATCCTTGTGGATACGATATTATACTATACTATATTTGATTAGTAAGCATAAATTAAATGTGTGTTTTGCACTCGTCAACTCCAAAGAAGAGTCAACATGAAAGAATGGTAGTATTCAACTTTCTATTGTCAATGTTCAAGTTCTTTGTCTTAGCTTATCTTATTCTTCTTGAATTATCTCGAATTACCTACGGAGTTTGAGGGGTTCACTAGATTTTTTATTTCTTCTCCATTTCTAAGAGCTAGGAATGGTAAATATTACTATATTCTTTCTTCTCTCCATTCTTCCTCCTTGACTTTATACTCGTTCTAACCCAACAAAAAAGGGTAGAGTTCCAGGGTCTAGGGCGAACGAAAGAGATGTGTAGCAGAGGGCAGGTGAGGCATTGTGTCATCAAAGAGAAATAAATTGGCTCTTCGATTTCTTAGTAGGAATGCCCCTATGTTAGCAGGACATTTCGTCCAAGAACAAAGTTTGAGTTAGTGCACTAACTACTTTCTTTTTTCTCACCTAATGGCTCTATCTCTGGGGTAACTCGGAGTAGTAGCAACAGATTCTAGTAAATAAGATATTCTTTCATAGAATTGGCACTTCTTTATCTCTCCTTTCATCTAGAGTAATTGAGTCCTTTATTTCGATCTAACTTCCTTACTCTACCCCGGTCTCACCTCGACAGCATACTATCCTAGACCTATGTCTCTCCCGACATTGATAGAAATTCATAGTTCTAGTACTTGCATTGCGGTTCATTCATTAGTTCGATGATACTACAACTACTACTGCAATTGCAAGAACATCTACTAAAAAAATATTCTACAATATTGTCTCGCCCACAACGAGGAAGTTTGAGATGAATGGGAAAAAGAGAGTCATGGAAATGATAACTAGGAGAGCAGTTGAGGCGATCAGTTAACGAATGGGAGATAAGAGCATGGGATCAAAGAGAAAAATATGGGATGAGGAAAGGGAAAGCTATTAATCCACCTCTAAGGTTTCAAGAGATTAAATGAATCTCCCGCCTCTCCTTCTACTAAAGCTAGCTCCCCCTTCATCATCCTTTTTTATTTCTTAGCTGCGACTTTCTATCTATACACAATTCCTTTTTTGTGGGTTGTGATGTAATAAGAAAGATCTTGCTATGACCATACCGATTCTCTCAGCGCTCTCTCTTTTTTTCGCCAATTAACTATTTTGATTCTTTTAGTATGGGATAAGATTTTTTGCTTTTCTTTCTATTGATTGAGACCTAGCCTCTCTCCTTTGGTTCATAGCCTTGGCGTTATACACTTTTCCTTAAGGCAGGGGTTTACCCGCTACAAAAGAATGGAACTTCAAAAACATGTACTCCGTCGAAGGCAAAGATGTTTCAGCAACCCTAGAGCTAGTTCAACTTGAAGACTATCTTTTTCTCTATAAGGAATTCCTAGGAGTCCACAAAAGAAGGCAGTACAAAATAACCTAGAATAAGGAAGTTTTATACCCACTCAAGGGAACTAGCAGATAAGCAAGATGTCCAGTCACCTGGTCTTTAGGATTCTTATGATAACAGGCGAGACTAAGCAGAAATAAAAAGTGTAGGTGATTCTTTATCCACTCTGCCGGATCAATCACATTTGACACCTAAGGAGGGAGAATTAGCGGCATCTCCGTTGAGAAGAGCCTATATTCTTTCAGTAATACTATGAGATAGATTAGAAAAGACTTCGTTTTCCTCCAACTCCGGATCAAGGTTTGCATTTAGCTGAGGTAGAAGTTCGTTAGCAAGTGGAAAGTCAAGAATAGGGTCATTCTCTTCTAATTGAACTTCACCCCCATCCTATACGGGGGCTAAGCTTACTTTAATTCCTTCAAATTCAAGGGTTATATAAGCCTCCCTATCTTGAAGAAGAGGTGCATATACATTTCCTTCCGCCTTATTTCTATTTCCCCTTTCGGCCTTTCCCTTTTCGAGTCGTCTTCGCTTCTTTTGAGAACAAAGTTGTTCAAGCATAAAGTCATCGTCTCTTTTCTTTCTTTTATTTAATTGGCTTCTTCGATAGAGGCTTATGGATAGAATTGAAAGGGGGGTGAGGATTGTTCCTAGAATCATAGGGGAAAGGAATCTCTATTTCGAACTAAATAACCAATGCGTTTGTTCTTATTTCATTTTCTTCTTCCAAGTCCTTGCACTGAGTTACTTACAGAATCTCAAATCTTGAGGCCGAGCCTCAGATGGATTAGGCGGGGACAAGATTCGAATCGATGACTTAAGTAATTTCTTATTATACGATATTTTCGCCATGGATGATAGGATTCTTCCTGGAAGCGAAGGCAGGAGCAAAGCCTATTGATTCACCAGTTTGCTAACCTATTTGTCGGCTACCCACACTCTGTAACCAGAATAGTGCTCTGGACTTAAAACCACCCGCTTTTAGAAGTATGGAAGCCGGCGCCTAAACTAGTCGAACTTGCTTGAATCGATAGGCTTACTGGACTTCTCTATCCATTCAATTGATTTTGTTGCAGACGCTTCCCCACGTCTATTTGTTCCCCTGGCCCTGTAGCTAAAGTCAAACCTCTTCATTCATTCATAGAAATTAGTCTAGTAAGGAAGAAGTTAGCTCTAGACTTATTCTTAGTACGTGCAATCCGACCTATGGCTTTTCGATGATTTCTATCAGAAAGAAGCTGAGAGTGCTGCTCTAGCTCCCACTGAGCTCACCTCATCGGCTAAAACTTTTACTAAGATTGAAAAGAGTGTAGACTTGTCTCTAAGGATGGAAGGATCTTCCACAAAAAGGAAGGTACATGTCGTTCGTACTCATCGCCAACCAACTACTACTACCATGGTCACGATTCCAGTTCCTATGGATCACAAATGAAAACACGAACCTGTATGCATCGTCAAATTACAGTTTCAGCCTCATTTATCCAATTTTGATTGTCAGAACCTTTCTTAACCACTTAAGTTACTAGTTTCGCACAAACTTATCTGGAACCTTTGGAAATCGATCCTACCAGTCCCGATAAGTCGTAAATGACGGCGCGAACCTACGGGTTCGGTCAAATTACCATTTTCCCCTCAAAAATTAAATTTTGAGGTTTCAGGTCATCACAAAGAACTTGATAAGAACAAATGCAGAATCCAAAGAGTGACATGGCAGATGAAGAACAAAATTCTGTTTAGTAATCCTAATTTTTCTTGTTTGCTATTGGGGGTTATAATACATATCACAATGTGTGTGTGTGTGTGTGGGTGGGTGTGTGTATGTGTGTGTGTGTATATATATACAAAGCTTGACCGAGTCTACAAAGCAAGGCCTCTCCCCTTCACTTATTAATTAAGTGGAAAATAGTCGTCGGCATACTATAAGCAACTTGACCGAGTCTACAAAGCTTTGCTTTTCTTATAGTCAGCGTGTAATGCCTCCCTTCATTTGCTTGCCTCCTTTCAGATCAGAATGCCTGATGCCTATTATTTAGTGCTAGAAGCTAACTGCTATAAGCTCACCCTTCGAGTCTCTCTTCCAGCACAGTAGGCCAATTATTCTGACAGACGTCCTGGCCTGGGAGCCCCGCTCACCTTTGGTACTTCAGTATATCTTCTAAAATAAAAGGCGCTACTTCTGCCTTAACTATAACTACATTATGCAAGCCCCGCCAATACCTACCTATGGAGTAAAATTAATATAAAAAATTACCAGTGATGAAGACTTTCTAGGTTTATGGATTCAGTCAACTCCATCAAACTTCTCAATCAATATCAACAAGATGTCGTGACCATTTAGGCTTGGTTTACTTTAGTTTGAATGTAAACTAAAATAAGCAGAGTTTATTCAAACAAATGGAACCGAAGGTTTCCTTGTTTAGTAGTACGAAAGTAGGTCTACTATTAAGATGTTTAATATTAATAAGAAATATTCAGTGTTGTAGCCGTAGAACAGAATGTCGTTCGCTTTTACTTTGACTTTTTGAGAAGGACTTAAGTAGTTAAGTTTCCAAAGGGGAACACCCTCTGTCCTTTATAGTATAGTCGTAAGGGCTTTCTCAGAAAAGTCAGGAAGAAGGAATTTGAAAGGCCGACCACTATCTCATAAGTATTTTGGTGGTAAAATCGATGACTACACGTCTCTATATCAAGTCATGAGCGATAGCGAAGCCAAGTCGTCATCTATAAGCGAAAGGACGAAAGCCCGATGAAGGCTTATGCTACAATAAGAAAATATACGTTGAGGTTACGAAGTCACTTAGCCATATACTATACAAAAGGAAAGGCGTCGGTACGGAGTACAGCTATTGATATAGACTAGGCTATAAGAAAGGGAGTTAACAACTATGGACTGAGACTACACAAAGCAACAAGGAAGCTTGACTACAAAAAGAAGTCAAGTAACGAAGCTGCTTCTCTAATAGCCTAGTTGAATAGGAGGGCGAAGGCTTTTTGCAAAAAGTCTTTTTTGACTTGTAAATGAATTTTGTTTCTATTTATAGAGATGGGGATTTAAGTTCTTAGGAAGAGTCGTATGAGACAGCTCATGTACGGTTCAGGAGTCGAGCCCCTGCGCAGGGGCGTAGGTCAACACATATATAATAGCCAGTCATCAATTAGAAGCGGGCAAGATGGTGATGAATTATGATTGGTCTAAACCTTCGACTAGCAACTTATTACAACCTGCCCAAAATGCCCATACATACTAAGACCTTATTCACACAACGAAGAAAGGCTGAGTGGAAGGGGGCAGTCAGTTGGCTGCTTCTTTGCCATGCGCTTTGCTTCGCTTTATTTTATAGAAGAAAGAGACCAAATGAGAGTGAAAGGCAAGGGCAAGCAATAGAAAGGAGAGTCCCTCGCGCGAACTACTACTACTAGAAAATGGTGAGACCATTAGTGAAAGAAGGACCAAGGAGGATCCTATCCTAAAGGAGAAGGAGGAGTAGGAGGAGTCAGTTTTCTTTGAAGATCGAGTAACGTAGTGTAGGACAATTATGCCATTCGAAAAAAGTCTTCTATAGAAGAAAAGCCAGTTACAAGTAAGTGGAGAGGAAAAATCTCCAGAGATTCTTATCTCATTCCATTCCAGTGGCTCAACCAGTAACCAATGGAGAAAACTCAAAAATCCATAATTTTCCAGTAGAACCCTATTTCGCCCAAGTTGTTTCAGAACCGAAAAAAAGAAACGGTTTTTCGCACAGCTTGTTCATAGTGCAGGTCCCACTTGTATATTATTTTTGGCAGAAGAAGCATAGGGCAGGTTGGAGTTATTACCTTCTTGGGACTCCGTGGACCAAGATCTGTTTTTATCATATGGTCAATACCGATCTACTTTAGTAGATCATATGAATGTAGAAAAAGCTTCTAATTTGGATGAAATAGAAACATCTCTTTTCCATTTCTATTTACCCAGTTCATATCTTTATTTCGTGTGCTCCTGGGAGGAATTCGATCTCGGAATACCACCTAAATAACTACAACCAGAGAGTCAAATAGGTCTTGGAAGAAAGAGTCCGAGGTCGGGTCGGACTACATACATCTTGGTTGGTTCTACCACCACTAGAGATTGGACACACATATAATATTTCTTCTAAAAAAAGTGTATATATATATATATTAAAAATAGCTGCAAGACCAAAACTGGGTGAAAAAAATCGAAAGCTCTTTTTTTATTTAAGTTCCTCCCAGACACATGGCTTACATACCCGGCTCAACATTCTTGGAAAATAATAGAATTGAGGGTTCGGAGGAGAATTGGCCATTCAATCTTGTGAACTAATCGAGACGAAAATTAAAAAAGAGATACGAACGGAGAGGAATAACCAATCGATGAAAGAACATGAAACCCTTCTGTTTCAATAGAGGTACGAGAAACGGTTGGGGGAAATGTAGGTAAAGTGGTTGGATTTTGCGAGTTGTTCCAACCACTGCTAGATCTGATTCCAAGAGCCGAATGGGAATGAATACTGCATAGAAGAGTGAAGACCAAGCTCCCTAATGGAATGTTTAACCGATCCATTACGGATCGCTCGAATTGGTATGGAAGTTGTAACATGGGAAAACCATGAAAAACACGACTTATTTGAATAACTCGTTGACCTACCAATTGTAGAAGTAGGATTTTTGGCAAGCAATAAGCACTTAAATAATACAGTTCAAGTGTACCATCTTCTTTCTCATTTCGACGAAAAGGTGCGGAAAGAAAAAGAAACAACGGAGGGATCCGAATTGGACCTAAATCAGAATGACATGAAAAGTTCTTTTCAAAATCTAGCATTAAGGGTGTTACGACAATATACGAGAGGAATATAGAAAAACTCGTGATTGGTGTGGAGGGGAAGATCTATTTATGATATAGTTCAAGAAAGAGTCGTCTCATTTCTTTACTTATTTCTAATTCATTCACTTCAAGACTCGTTCTGAATGCCGCGTAACATCATCTTCAACCAGCCTCCACCGTACTTCCGGTGCGACCACTAAAGAATTGCTTATACATTAAACAACTGCTTATATACATTTACTAAAAGAATGACTTTCACTCATTATCATTAGTCCAGCATTAAACTAAGAAAGAGAGATGTGCCTAAGGTGGCATGTAAGCAAATTGTGCATGTTAAGAGAATAGGAGAGATGTTCGCAATTACTACCACAAGAAAGCTACCCTTATCTTCTAAAGGGGCTCGTCACTTCATTCGTACCTTCTTGGCTTAGGCTTCCAACTGAACAACATGGCCTTGCTACCCCGCCACTAGCAGAAGCTAAGCACTTGAAAAGCTCGCTAAGAAAGGTTGCTTCTATCGCCCTTTCTGTGCAATAGTCCACCAGTAGCGGAAGAGGGGGTTACCGTATATACAAGAGTATTCCAGTTCTTACGGAAGCTCTTTATTACCAGTCAATCAAGTAGTAAAAGAAATGTATCTTATCTTATAGCCCGGCGCGGCGGGTCGCCTTTTAAATTAAGTAGATAGAAGAAGATATTAAATAGATAAGGAGTAGCTGAGTGAGTGAGTCCTCACTGACCTGAGCGATTTCGATCACCTAGCAGGCCTTTTATTTGGTAGGTAACATTGTGAAAGCGTATCATCAGAATTGACTACGAAGGAAGGAACTCAAAGTGAAAGGGCACTGTCTTGTGCAAGGCAATGATAGTTGTCCCTCTATCATCTTCTATCCGGTAGACTCCCCAACGTATTTTTAGAATAAGAGTTCGACCACGTATTCCCCCTTTTTCTTGGGGGGGAGGGGGGGAGGGGATCAAGCTCTTTGCCAACTGCCACCCATCAACCCCGATCTCTTTTCATTTGTTTTGGATATTACCAAACCTATCCTAGCCTTTGTAAATCACACTAAAACGGACACCCAACTATGAAAAAGCCTCTTTAAGGCTGGGTTAGCTTAGTCAATCCGGCCCGAGATGTGTTTGTTGACAAAACCGCCATAGGAATTTTGACTTTCAGAAGAGCGGAGGCAAACTGATCAACGAGAAAGAAGCCCTACTCATTACAAACGAATACACCACAAGCTCGAACAACACTCATGACTCTCCCACATCAAGTTGACCGCACTCCTACGCAGTGATTCTATCAATCATGTACCTAGGTAGGACCCTCCATTCTGATTGGTATATCATGAAAAAAGAAATACCTTCGCACCAGGTGCACTGCGCTTTCCTTTGCCCAGATTTTTGCCTTTCTAAGTCAAGTAATGGTGACCCACTGAAGACTGAAGCTTCGTAACATGTTGACGAAGGCCCCTGAACTGAGGGCTCGGTCAATAAAAGGGACGACTTTGTCTCCCAAAAGAAGAATAGCCCCGCTCTCTAGCCGACTGATCCTGTTGCTTATATAACCGGGAGGGAACTTGTCACATTAGAGGTGAACGATCAGAGGTGTCCTCTAATCACCACGATGAGGAGGGTCCCTCTTTTAGTAGACTCAGCTATGAATATTCATGAAGAAATGGATGTCGGGCTCATTCTTTCACTGCTGAACCAAGAAGTTTCAACATGTCGAGACTTTCTGTTTCGTCGAGCCCCAAGCTTGTGGTCCTCCTTTGAGTGTGGGTTCAATTGAATGAATCTGTCACGTCAAGGAAAACGTACATAGTAGCAAGAATGGTGCATCGCCTATTTATCATTCTCGCTCATGAGCCAAAACGAACACTCCTACTACCTACTGTACTGGACCTCTAACCAGGCATTCTACCTTTATTAAATCGGAACCAAACACCACTACATTGTGCTCGAACAGCTGAGCAGCCGCCGACCATCAATTTTTGTGCATAGATATAGATTCATTCTTCGCACCTGGTCCAGCCTCACAACCCTTCGCGGGTTGGTAAGAAGTCAGTCTTGTTTGGTAAGACGGAATTGGACAAAGAAAAGAGAGTGCTTGATCGGAACAACGGCCAACAAAGTAATTATATAGATAACTGCTCTTCCCCTTCTCCTTAAGGCTTTAAGGAGAACCGTATGGCGGTTGGAAAAAAAGACGACCTCACCTTCTCTGGTGTTAGTGAGAGCAATTTGAGTATCCCCCGTTAAGCTTTTTTTTGTAGATAGAATCTTCAATGAGTGGAAACAAGCAACCTTATTAAGAAAGGTGCTAGTTGAGTAAGGCCGACATTCGAGCCCAAGCCCATTTACTAGGTTAGATGCTTGAGCGCATCTTTCTCATATCGATCAAGGCTTTCCTTGAGTTTGAAAGAAGGGGCAAGAAGCAAGGGCATAACAGCTGCACGAAGTTGCGCCGTGGCTCATCCGTTTTCTTGTAGGAGTGCTAACGTACGACCTTACGTTTTCTTCTGCTTGCTCTGTAGTATGAGCCTCATACAGAGCCACGCTCCTTTAATATGAAGAGAAGAAGGGGGGGCGACCTCTTTTCTGTACCAATTCTTATTTATTACTACATTTTTTTTGGGGTGTGTAGCTCAGTTGGTAGAGCATTGGGCTTTTAACCTAATGGTTGCAAGTTTAAGAATTGCTATACCCAAACCTACCTTACACTCTACTATGAATAAGGATGCATAGTAGCCTTCAAAGATGACTCTTTGACCTTTAGACTCGCTTCGGCGACTTCACCCTTTAAGTGACAAGGGGTTGAGCCGCTCCAAGCGAAAAGCGATAGTGAACCCCGAACCTACCCATGCTCATCCAAACCAGCCTAAAAAGCGATTGAAAAGTGAAGCCCTTCCTTCCAATCCAACACGGCGCAGCTTCCCCTCTATCTAACCACCGCTCACCTCGATCCCATATTGGCACATTCATGATGTATCATAATCAAAAGGCCGTAAAGTAAAGAAGATCTAAGCATTAGTGTACTGTCATGATCACATATCAACTCGATTTGATTGACGGCTTGAAGGCGAAGCTGCCTATTTCTTAGGGCAAAGGGCACTCCATCCTCTTAACTCCTTCCACTTCTCCCAGAGACAGGAACTACGGCTTGACCTTCGGAGAAGAAGTTTGTGGGACCCCTTCTTCAAGGGCACCTAGATAGTGAAAGGTTATCCCTTTGCAACGCTTGAAGATAAGCAAAGTCACGAAACTAGCTAACTACGCTCGAGCAGAGCTTAGACCCGGAGGTTGTGGCTGAACTCACCATAGAGTTTAGGAGAAAGCACGACTATCTTGGTAAATGCAATAAGAATCGGCTGCTCACCACAACAGAGTGCTTTTCCCATGCTGTTATCCGTTGCCGAGGCGCTCAAGGGATTAGTGCTTGAATGTCGAGATCAGGGGATTCTATCCAATCCATGCGGCAAATCTGTTTGTGGTGGAAAAATCTCAACAATAAAAAGAAATAAATAGAATATAGAAAATCATTGAATTTGTTTGCTTTGATACAAGAGATTGGCCCCGAAGCAAGATATGGTGGGTGCCAACAACTTTCACTTGTTAGGAGTAGGGGCTGTTAAGAGCTCTTTGTATAGGTTGGGTTTTCTGGACGTTGATGCTTACCTTCTTATTTTTAAAAGGGGAAGGTTCAGTAAAGGAGCTTTTCAGCTCTTTTGCTGGATTGAGTCCGCACCTCTGCCCTATAGAATGAATAAGGAGAGTTTTATCGATGACCGAACCACTATTATACTACTCCTTACCTCACCCTCTTATCACTTAAAGGAAAAGCCAGAGAAGGGGGCCTGCTGGAAACCCTCGCCTTCGGCTCCATACTGAAAATGCCAACCATGAAGGGACGTCACGACTATCCTTTATGGGAATACCAAGCATTATATGATCCTGATCAATGATCAGTATATTTTAATATTTTGGATCCGTATGTTCTTTTTTTGTTATACTAGCGGCGACAGATCTATTAGTAAATAGGAGCCTCTATCCCTCACCCGACTGGATGTCAATCTGACGTATGGATAAGCGTATAAAGAAAAGAAAGGGTCAACTATAAGAGGAAGGCGAAGGAAAAAAGACGAGAGAGCAAGACCTAGGAGGCTCGCAGCTACCATGGCTGTAAGCACTCTACTAATTCGTAATCCCCTTTAGAGATAGGGGCGAGCCAGGAGCTTACTTCGAGTATTTATAACTCTGATAGCAACACGTGACAATCGAATGACATGATTCTCGAGGAGTTACACAGCGGCCATGTGATGATGCATCAAATAGATGCAAGGGTGGATGACTCAGTAGGTCCTTGTATGGACTAATTGTGTTCCCCACAGGGAGAGCTTTAGAGGAAATAGGAGTGGACATCTATATGAGCTTAATATGATTCGAAGCCAATAACTATGTATTGTAAGAAAGTCCTATGTATACCTAATGAAATCCAATAAGAGCCTCGTAACACTTACTTGCCTAAACCAAGCAAGATTCAAGAATCAATCCATTACCAGCAAGATAGGATATGGCGTAGCCAAAAACGGTGAGCGCCTAGTGCGAGCCTTGTTGAAAATAGCCTAGCTAACGAGCAATTTTTCTAAAGCAAGGGCGGATCATCTACAAGAAGTTGCTTATTAGGGCATATACGTTTTCTTGCTCATTAGCACTTGACTAATAAGATAGAAGGAGACTTTCTTGTTTAGTAAAGTCAAGCTTTGGCGATAGGGTTGGGGTGGCTTGCTGGGGAACGAGTGCCCTTACTAGTTTTGGGGATTTGATTGGCAAAATCGATTTTTGCCTTCTAGCCAAAAGTTGTCATATTAGCCTTCAGATTTTCCTTACCCGACTTTATTTAGAAAGAAGAGATCTAAAGGTTGGACATCCATCGTTGTTGTGATGATGCGGTTAAGTGTTCATTCGATCCAACACCCGGCCGATCAAAGCTATTCTTCGGTTCAATCTAGCAGTTGATTCCCTCCCCGAAACATGGATAGTCATTAGGTCATGAATGGAATGCGAGGAAGAGAAATATGCGGTTGGCGGGGACCATTCGTTATCGGTTCATATTGGGTAGATCTACCTCTATCATCCTCTGATCCTTTATCTACCGTTCAATCTATTGATTTAATTTCTTCTCGACTGGCCTATTATGCACTCGGGATAATCTATTACACGCTAATAATGGTCTTTTGGATTTCATCTCCTACAAAATATCAAGTGGTTGGCCGTTCGGTCGAGTGCATCCTTGAGGTCGTACCCTGCCAGTATGCATGAGTCTTCCGCCGATTGACAGAAATGCTGACCGTAATTCGAGAATAATCCATTCCACCATAATGGATCTCTCCTACTGCTACCTACTAGTGGATCGATTTAGGCAAGGAAATAAATGTCGATGTTGCAATTTTTCCCATCCTGATAAAGCGAGTTATCCGTGATTCGATAATTCCATTTTTTGTTGATGCATGCCGATTGGGATCCCAGCAGTCAAACCACTATGTTCGTTCCTCACCCTCATTCCAATAAAATCTATTCTAAGATGTCCGAAGGCAGGGAAAAGAAATGAGGGATTGATCGACCAGCTTGAACAGATCAATAACCTACTTCCATCTGTCCTGAATAAGGGAATTAAGGCGGGTATAGTCTAACTAAACTCCTTGATTCTAAGGTGGGTGATAAGCAGCTGTATTTGTATCAAGTCTACCATCTCTTATCACGAAAGACTTTCCATCCCGTCTCTGAAAGTTTTGCAATATAAGTGGCCCTGCTTCAAAGCCCCATAAAACCCTCCTTACTCTCTATATAAAAAAAAGCCCTTTCCCATTTGTTTAACAATATAAGGTAAGATTTGAAAAGTAAAACGCTCCCGACAGGCAATTAATCCATAATATCATCCATTGTTGGAATTATTGGAAATAAATCTCCCAACTCTTATTCAAAGCCCATCTACACACTCTAGCAGCTTCCTTTTGAGCTAGTCAAGCAGGCATTGAATACGGACTGAGACTCTCCCACCCATTTGATAGCAATTCATGCACTTGACGTCGGATCTCCTTATTTCAAAAAGGGGATAAACGAGAAGCTGCTTTGCAAGGAAGACTCGCTCTTACCTACAACCAAATCTGCATCTATATCCTCCTCTTATCTTAGGGTGTAATCAAGTCGGTGCTTGTGGATTCAGGGGCGGCATCAAGTTAGAAGAGTGTCGCGGAAATATAAAGATATGCGCTTCCCTTTTACAACATAGGAGGGAGGGGCCTCGTTCCTAAAAGGCCTTTCTGATTGCCTTCGCCCCTATCTTTTAAAGCTACGGCATCCCACCGATCCTCGAATCGGCTCTGCTAGTTAGCTTTATTGCTATCAAGGCATAGCACTCTATGAACTCTTTCCCACGTCCAAAAATAGTATGCCAACAAACATCTTTTCTCCTTAGCCAACCAAAGTCTTCTAATGGCAATAACCGCATTTCCCGTTAAAAGAAAATTGATGTTCTCTCTACGCAGGTAGAACCCTACTCGTATTACCAAGGTCTTTCGAGTAGGATATGTAATATGACCATAAGGATGATGTCATACCAGATGCCCTCCTTTAACTTCCCTAGCTCCAACTTAGTAGAAGGGGCACCTTCTCCCCCTTACTCAGCATAGGGCCCGCCGCTCATGCCCGTTTTGATCTTATTCGATAGGGCTATGGATGAGGCCCTTACTTAAAAGGGCTTCAGCCCCTACTAAGCTACCATATTCACAGACGCTATCTTATCCAAACTCCCAGCATCAATGATTATCTTTGAACTAGCCAATTTCGACATAGATTTTGTATATTGCCTTCCGTCTTCTCCTCCTTTCTGCTGACGTTGGATCATGTTGCCATATAATCTAATGACAACGAAACTGTCTCCTCTACTAAGCTTGAGAACCCCCACTGTGTTTCCGACTTGAACTTACCTTTAGATCTTCCCGGGCTCTACGCTCGACAACGTTCACTCTTCCATCTTCAGTTGATCTATTCTGCACTCCCCTAGCAGCATTCGTCTGTCTGAACATTAGAACAGTAACAAAAGATTCCCCATTCCTCCAAATTCATAACAGTTACCATATACCCTCTACTGATCCTTTTCTTATCTCCTCCGCAGTAAGCTCTGCTGACCTCACGCTCCAAACTGATGGCGTCTCGGTGTTCTCCTGGCGCTCTCCCCCTTAAGAAGTATGTAAAAATACTCACGTTTTTTGGCTTCCTATAAACCCCTCCTAGGTTGTGGCAACTTTTTACTCCTCCTGAGTTGTCTCTCTGTATCTAAAATTACCTCGAGCATCCAGCTTTATCACTGCTGACTACTCTCTCTTTTTTCGGCACTTCCAAGTCCACAACAGACCTGGTCTTCTCTTGATCCATCTGAGTCGCACCCTTGCTGATCCAATGGCCAAGAAATAGTACTTTTGTCTGAGTACTCTTTCACGCACAACCTCTTTTCCTGCTACACCCAGAACACTGTACTCAGGGTTCCAAACCTCCAGTAAATGACTATAAACAATTATGTCATTGATNACTCCTCCACATTCATAACTGTTACCAGATCCCCTCTGCTGAGCCTTTTCTTATCTCCTCTGCAGCAAGCTCTGCTGGCCTCGCGCTCCAAACTGATGGCGTCTCGACGTTCTCCTGGCGCTCTCCCCCTTTAAGAAGTATGTAAAAAGGCTCACGTTTTTTGGCTTCCTATAAACCCCTCCTAGGTTGTGGCAACTTTCTACTCCTCCTGAGCTGTCTTGCCGTATCTAAAATGACTTCGAGCATCCAGCTTCACCACTGCTGCCTGCTCTCTCCTTCTTCGGCACTTCCCAGTCCACAACAGACCTGGTCTTCTCTTGATCCATCTGAATCACACCCTTGCTGATCCAATGGCCAAGAAATAGCACTTTCGTCTGAGTACTCTTTCACGTACAGCCTCTTTTCCTGCTACACCCGGAACACTGTACTCAGGGTTCCAAACCTCCAGTGAGTGACTATAAACGATTATGTCATTGAGGTTTTCCACTACAAACTGGTCAAGGTAAGGGTTTGAGTTATCCATTTAAGTGCGGAACAAGACCTGAATTGGGATGATATTCATAGATCGCTTACTCTTTATGTACGTTATGGAGTCTCCATTCTATGTTGAAATCTCTTTCAAATAGCATGAGCGTTTAAAGTCTTCAATTCGACTAGAGCGTTATATTCTTTTTTTATTTTGACTTCTTTCAAAGGGCAATGAATGGAAGAAAAGGGGTTCATCGGAGTTTGTCTCTAGAAAATGGTTTTATTTATTCTCTTGAAGGTCTTTTTCTTTATTTTATTTCATGGTATCAAAGCTAATAAAAGAATTAGGGTGCTAAAAAAGAAGCCAAAACCTGTTTGTTTAATGAATCAAATTGTTCCTGACTGCTTTTTCTTTTTTTATTTTATGATCGAGAAAACCTTTTTTGTTATATGCCCTATACTCAACCAATTTTTTATGCACACAAGAAGGATCATAATTCTTTATGTTTGGATACCAAGCTATCTTATCAATATATTTACAAAAAAGCCTTTGATGTAGTGATGAAATTGTGATATATAATCAATCTTATTTGTTTTGTTCATTACTAAAATGAATTGAATCCTATCAAATATTTATGTTTATCTTTTGAATTACTCACATATATCCTATGAATTTCATTTTGCACCGGAAACTATTCTAGGAGAAGTTTGAATCCGTTCCGTTCGGATATTGATTGGTTTTGGTTTGACATGGTTTATGCGTTACTGGTTCTCGGGAGAGTTAATATCTCTATTAGCTAAGCCCTACCTTTGGATTCGTATTTTGTTCGTACACAATCAATGGAGGCCTTCTCGACATATGTTGCAATATCTCCAATAGCATGCTATTACTTCGGCTTTCCCTTAATAAGTCATAAAATTTGGTGCTTTTTTATTCCCCATTGCTATGGGGAACAAAAGACGAAATACAATTGATTCCACCATTTAAGTGATTCTCGCTTCTCCTTATTCATGTTTCTAACTCCTCCCCGGGTAGTTCCCAATGTTTGGCACTTTCCATATTTCATGGGTGCAACATCAACAAATTCACTCATGATCAAGTTACAACCTAAGATCTATGACCATAATATGTTAACTGTTCGTATTTCATTCATTCCATCGGTATGTTCCCAAGCACCTGTAATTGTGATCCGTTTGCCAGAACCAAGGGGTCTTTCTGTAAAAACCTTCATGAATAATCGTCGTTGTTGTTATGGTTTTTTTTGCTTCTCACACCTACTCTTTCCACACGCACGGATATCTGGTGCTAAATTGTCGCCCCTTTCCTTATTTCTTTGGTAATAGATATGGTTATCTTTATGGCATCGATTGTACAAGTTCGTGAAGAGCGTTGGACGAGTGGAATGAGGAAAAGTGGCTCGATCGACAAAAAATAAGAGTAGCTCCCTAGAACCTAGCAAAGTCATTATCAATAAATTCCCAAGCAATTCTCAATCAACATATGTGATTCATTCCTGTAAAGATTATAACACAAAAGAAGACTTCTTACTACTTTGTGGGGAGCGAGATGAGTGATACATCTGGTGAGTGCCGATGAAGAACGTAAGCAAAGCTGGAGCTCAAGTATTGATATATTCCATCAAGAGAAAGGAGGCAGACTGGTAAGAAGGCCGACCACATAGGGGCCGAACCGAAAAACTCATCTTTCGAAGTAAACCAATCTATTGTGTCCCCCTACTCTCTCTCTATAAAAAGAGCATGTGGGAAGCGCGAAAAGTTAAGCCACTAATGTCGCAACGAAGGTTAGACCTCATAAAGTCAGCGAAGCTAAGGTTTCATATGTGTTATATCCTTTCGATCGAATGAGAACTTATAAGGAAGGCCTTCATTGCCCTTTGAAAAAGTAAAAAAAAAAAATGCTAGGGAAGAGAAAAAGTTGCAGAAGTGCTTCTAGATCTCATGGAATAAGGCAAAATTTCTAACAAAACTTTCCACCTCTTGCTTTCATAAACAAAATAATTTAGGAGATGAAATCCTAATTACATTACTGGGGGCCAAAATTTTATTTGAAAGACAAATCCAGAGAAAAAAAGCGTTTAGATAATAACTTTCATCCTAATCTCATCTACTCAAAAAGGCAGCCCCCTTGATCACCTGAAGAGATTTTTAGGCAGAATTGGTATAATTATTATCGTGAGGATTGAGCTGCCAAAAGAGATTATCCTCCTTTGAGCTGGAAGAAAAGATTTATGTAGTCCATAGAAAATTAAAAAGAAGAAAGTATTCAGAAGCCAAATGCTCTTGGATGGGTAGTTTAATAGGGGATAAATTATTTTTTCTTCTTTATATTGAATTTAGTCAATCACTTTGAGGTCATGAGAACCTTGTGATTTGATATAAATTATTACATGCATCTCTGAGGAGAGTGGCGCGGCCAAACATCATCCCAAAAGCGTATCAGCTTACCACTGCCCAACAAAACTCTAGCCCAAGTTCTGCCTGAAAGTCTCTCTGTATAAAATAATACCTTTAAATATCCATCCTTTTTTTTGGTAAAAATAATGTAAATAATGCCATTAACTCACAAAACTATAAACCTAAAGAGCACCCATCTTCCACATCCAGGAAGAGCAGGCCTCCGACAACTCAAGTAACATCTTATTATAACGTATTTTGTATATTAAACTAAGGCAGCTTTTTGCTTTCCTAGAGTTCTGAAATCTTTCTATTCTATCTATAATCTCTCTTTTAATTTGCTCCAACACTATCTCAGTATTTACAGTTGTTCCCCTAAAGATCTTCCAGTTTCTTACTCTTCATACATGGTATATCACTGCTCCCCAGATTGATGCAATTAGTTCCTTTTGAAACTATTTCCATTGCCTCCTCTTGATACATTCAAGTACATCATGAACTTCTCCTTTCCTTATAGTGATCCTTGTCCATCACTGGATGCCTTCTCACACATTACTTATCCAGTCACAATCTGGAAATAAGTACAAGGGAGTCTCCACAGCTTGTCTATCATAGAGACAGCATGTATCATCTACTACTGGGATATGAAGGTGCCTCATCCTCACTTTAGTGAAAATTTTGCCATGTACAACTAACTAGACCACAAACTTGTGTTTTGGTTGAGCTAGTGATGACTAGATTAGCTCAGCAGTCTTCAATCTTTCATACTTCCCCACCAGTACATTGTAGGAGCTGGTGATCGAGTATTGTCCATTTGGTGTCAAATTATATCTGCCTTGTATGTACTAGTCTTGCATGACTTCTTTTAGTGTATTTATCTTCTTCCAATACCAATTGCAGTCTTGAGGAAGTTTATGCATCCAAATATTGATGTTGGTCTTCATATAGATGCCATGCACCCACTTCACCCACAATGAATCTTTTTTCTCGGCTAATTGCCATAACAATTTACTAACAGAAGCCATATTCCAGCTTCGACAATTCTTGATATTTAGTCCCCCATATTTCTTTGGCCTGCACATTTTCTCCCGTTCAACTACTGATATTTTCTTGGTCTCATCTGTACCACCCCACAAATATTCCCTACACTTCCTATCCACTTCTTTAAGAATACATTGGGGAAAGATAAAGGCAGACCCCCAGAAGTTATGGATAGAAAATAAGACTGCAAGTATGACTTGAAGTCTCCCAGCATAGGATAGCTTTTTTGAATAAACAGTGGTGATCCTATTAGTGATTTTATCCACTAATTACTGACATTCCAACTTGTTCCATTTCTTGGAAGATAGAGGCAAACCAAGATATCTGATTGGAAAAGTACCGTGTGTAAATCCAGTTATGTTTAGAAATTGATCCCTAGTTTGGTCATCAATCCCAGACATAAAGATACTTGACTTATCCATGTTAGCAACCAGCCTAGAAACATCACTGAATTGAGCCAAGGCCTCCATAACTCTTTTAACAGAACTAGTGTTTGCTTTGTAGAAGACCATAAGATTATCTGAAAATATTAAATGTGAGAGATTTACTTATTTGCACATAGGATGGAAAGCAAAGTCTGAAAGATCACATGCATTTTAGAACTCTTGACAAATATTTCATAACAAGGACAAACATGAGGGAAGACATATGATCCCCTTGCCTAGGTCCTCTCTTTTCTTCAAAATAACCATGACCTTCCCCATTTACTTTGATAGTAAAATATAAGAGAAGTCACACAAGTCATCACTGTATGTATAAATCTTTCAAGAAAACCATATCCCTTTAGGACTTCCTCCAAGAATTCCCAGCTTACCATGTCATAGGCTTTCCTGTGGGGTACACCCTAAAAAGGCTGAGAAGAAGTTGTCGGCATGGACATGTGCATTAGTTCGAAGGTGAGGAATGAAGCCCGACTTCGACTCCGACTCCGACTAGATATTCAGTTAAGTTTCCTTTACCTTATGCTTATTAATTATATGTCATGTGGACATGCTACAACTTAAAGTGTGGGGTGGGGGGTAATTGTATATTGTATGTATATGTGTTAGTTTAGTAGGTTAGAGATAGAAATTGAAAACAAACATAAAAATTGAAATAAATTCGATTTATCCCAACGATTGATATCATTCGATGGATTTCTTGAGGGATTAAAGTCGAAAGAAAAAAGACAAAAATATTTTCTTTCGTTAGGTAGTGTAACAATTCCCCCTTGGTTTTTCTTTGTGCCGCAGTTCTTTTCAAGGGTTTTGGTTGAACAGGGTGTAGTTAGTTTTTATTTTTGTTAGGTGTAGGAAACTTTGTACTATGATTTCGATTGAAAGCAATATCTCTTGACTTTATTATACCTTGAGAATAGTGAGTGCTTTAGTTGTGACGCTTAGGCTCAGTTTTTGACTCTTGTATAAGTAACTTAAAGTGTATGATCTTAACTTTACTTAACTGCTTTGACTAGAGTGTCTTGATAGTACAATCCTGAGTGAGTTATGTGCCATGTGTGTGTGAGATTTTGTGTATTCTGTGCATTGCATTTGATGTCTAGAACTTACCCCGTGTGTTTGCAAAGCGAAATAGTAATTTTATTCAGTCTTGGAAGTGATTTAGGCATTTCTTTGTTGAGCCAGTTATATGCTTTTACCCACCTAATTGTTATGTATCTTAGTTAACCCTGAGCCTGTAATCATGTTTCTTTGGAAACCATATTACAAGTGTTACCCATTTGTTCGAATTGACCATCTATTTGAACCTTGTACCTCTCGTGAGCACTTAAAATTTGTTATGAACTTTGTAAAAGTTGAAGTGTGAGGTGGTTGGTTTGGCTTTTGAGTGGAACTAATAAAATAAGGAGAAAGGTGCACTATGTTAAAAAAGTAAAAGCCACTTAAATTGAAAAAGAAATGAAAAATAGTTGTATTGTTGTGAAAAAAATATTCCTTGATAGTGGTAACTCTTGATGTATTTGTGCTTAAAGAAGTTGGGAGTTAACGTATATTGATGTGAATGTGGAGTTATGGTTTGACATAAGTGTGGGGTTTTTGAATTGTTAAATGTATATGTATTAAAGTGCTTAGGGAGGTGTAGTCACTCTTATATCTAATTGTATCCTACCCGTCCCGCAGCCTACATTACAACCAATTAAAGTCCTACTTGATCCTTGACTGAATGAGCTCAATTAGTAGAGTAGAACACTACGGGCAAGCCTATGGTGTATCTTTTGTGGCATATGAATGTTACTTCTGAGAGTGAGTGAATTTTTTCTATCTTGAGTTCCTAATTATTCTTAAATTGTATTGTGTGTGGAACTACTCTCTATTGTTGTGTGAGGGCACTTAATTCATGAAGGAAAGATAATGCCGGTAACCTCTATGTTAGAGTAAGTAAGCGGGTTATAAATAATGTGTGGTGCTTTTGAGTCAAATCTTGAGGCGAGGATGTTACGTTAGAGTGTTTAATCTATTTTAAGTATTCTTGGTATGATGAGTTATGAGAGTTGTTTAAAAAGGTCGCGTCTACATGAAGTGTAGTTCGATTGCTCGAGGATGAGCAATGGTTTAAGTGTGGGGTGTTGAAGGTAGGCTATAATCTCATGTTTCAGTCGCTTATTGCACTCTAATTCACTATACTTTATTCATGTTTGAGCTTTAATTGATAGTGTTTTGCACTTATTGTGTGTTTTATGCCTTGTAGGAGTGATTCCGAGCTATGTAGATGTATGGAATGAATTTGAGCTATTTGGAGCTTTGAAGTCTGAGTAAAAGCCCAAGGGATTAATCCGGGATCGCGTTCGGGGGTCGAGGACCAAGTCTGGACGTCAAAACGCAAGAACAATCCGTACTCTGAAAATATTTCACTAGTGCGGCACGTGGAGCATCGCGGCTACCTATTTTCCTACTGTCTGATAGATTTCAACTCTCTAGATTTCCCTATTGATGCCCCGCATAGCGCGTCTCCCCATGCGGCACGCCTGTGTAAATTTTACAAAGTAATTTATTTATTTCGCGTAGGAAAAGGTGATTTCATTTGGGTCCGGCCCTACTTGATATAAATATATAGAAAAATATTATTTCCTGGACTTTTTGACACATATTAGACCTAAGGAGGCTAAGAAGGAGTGGGAGAAGCAAAAGCACAAGGAGTTCATCATTCAATCCTCACTCAAGACCCGAGTTTGGATCGTTTTATATTTTTCTTTACTTTAAACATATTTGTGATGAATTACTCCATATCTATGGAGTGGTTCTCTTTAGCGTTTGATGGATTTGGTGTATTGATATTTGTTTGTGGATTATAACTCTAGTTTTATGTATTGAATCGTTTTGGATGATTTAGTTGTTGCATCTATATTCACATGTTCATGTAATCGAGAGAGGCATAACTTGTGAAATCTTTGCATTATCTTATTGGTTGAGTTCATTAATTCTTCTTAGTAATCGAAAGAGGCTAGTTGAATCATTGATTAAATATAGTTAGGAGGATAATCAAGAGAGGTTCCCCTAAAGACCAATCCATTACGCATTTTTACATATTTTCACAAAGCTTAAATTGGTTCATATTAAGAGGTTGACACTTAATCGAGAGAGGAGTTTCTACTAAATAATTGTACTGATAATTAAGTGAATTCGAGAGACTCACTTGAATATTATAATTGAATTATCTAGAGTTAAATCCCAGACAAATATCTTACACTTATCCTATCAAAACCCTATTTTCTCCCATTGATATCTTCATTTGCTTAGTCCTTGTTTCGATTGTCATTAGTCAATTAGCTCTAGATATTTAGTTAATTTTAGTATTAATCACATAAATCTAAATTGTTGATCATCTTGGATAGCAATCTAGCTACAAACTACGATAATATTGTTTAACTCCAATTCATGTGGATACGATATTATATTATACTATATTCGACTAGCGAGCATATTTAAGTGTATGTTTTGCGCTCGTCAATTTTCAGCCACAATTACACTAATTGCCTCCTTAAGCCTACTACAAATCATCTTAGATATGACCTTGTATAGGATATTGCAATAAGCTATAGGCCTATATTGACTTGCATTTCAGGTACTGCAATCTTTGGGATCAATGCTATATTTGTAGAGTTTATTTGTTTTAGAAGTTTGCCATTATGAAAAAATTCCAAGATGGTATCAGTGATATCTTTACCTACAATATCCCGTGCTGCCTTAAAAAATCCACTGTCATAGCCATCAAGCCCTGGACTCTTGTTTTGATCAATGTGGAATATGGCTTGTTTAACCTCCCTTTTCAGTGTATGGCTCCAATAATTTAAGCTGATGAGTGGTATCCAGCACTGGCCCATTTCTCATCATACTAGCAAATGCCTTAATTCTATGATTGCTCTTCCTTCCTAATAGCTCCTTTTAATATTCCACAAAGATATTGGTTGTGATATCAGGGTCAGTCTGCCAGTTGCCTGCTGCATCCTTCAATTGAGTGGTATCTTGCTTCAGTCTTCTGCGTTTAATCATTGAGTAGATGTACTTGGTGTTATCATCACCAAGTTTCACCCATGTGGCCTTGCTTTGCATCTCAACCATAAAAGAAGATTGTATGACTTTATTGTATTTCTCCTTCTCCAGTTCCTGATAAGTTACATTCAAAGGATTAGAGTATATTAACTCATGGGTTTGCCTAAGAGCCTTTCTGTCTATTTTTGATTTACTAAGATTGTTTCTAAAGGCCTTAGCATTTAATTCCTTTAGCTCTCTTTTTAGAAGCTTCAGTCTTCTAACTACTTGTAACATGTTTTACCCTTGAATATGTACATTCCACCCTACTTCTACCTTATCTCTAAATTGAGGATGTGTGACCTAGACATTGCAGAATATCAATGATCTCTTGAACCTAAGCTTCTCATTCAGGAAAGTGATCTTTACTAGGCTATGATCACTTATACCTTCAGGGAGGACATTTGCTTTACTTAGTGGCATTATGTCTAACCACTCATTGTTAATGAAAACCCAATCAATTTTAAAAAAAACTCTCTATCCACTGATACTTATGTTATTCCATATGTATCTTTGCCCTACATGAGGAAGCTCAATCAACCCACAAGTGTCTGCACGTGAGGGAAGTATGCAATTTCTGACCAGATTATTGAATTTCCTCCCACTCGATCATCTGTATTCAGAACTGAATTGAAGCCTCCTGCAATTATCCATGGTTGTTTGCATGTCTTGCTATAGTTCATCAATATGTTCCATAGTTCCTTCATGTCCTCTCTTGTGATAAATGCATATACAAAAGACATAACAAGGTCCAGTTTCAAAGGTATGTTTCGCACAACACTGGTGACAATCTGAGCTGTTGTTTCTAATGGTACTACAGTATAGTAATCTGGCCTCCATGTAATCTATATTCTCCCGTTGTAATGGGCTGCAAAATTGATGACATAAAGCCATCCTCTAAATATTTTTCCTGCCATAATTTCAATCTTGTTGCTCTTTATTTTTGTTTCTAGTAATCCCACTAAACCCACTCTCTCATTATTACAAAGGAGTTTGACTTCCTTTTGCTTATTTGGACTGTTAAGCCTTCCAACATTCCAGCTTAGACAATTAACCATTCCCTTGATCAGGAATCTTTTGACTACCCACATTGACATCACTTTCTTTTGTTGGTTGTTTGTCACCGTTGTTCATATTACCTACATTGCTAGCAGCACTATTGGTACTCTCCCTATTAATTACATTAAAAGTGTTTGGACTGACCACCTTCTGTTGCTGATGATTTCCTACTTGATGTTGCTGCTGCTTACCTTGGTTACGCCCATTTCTCTAAGCGGTAATACATACATTCTCCTTGGTTCCTTGTTTCTTTGCTTTTACCACATTTTCCTCCTTTACATTTGTCACATTTCCTGTCTTCTCCAATGGTAATTGCTGAGTTACATTCTCACCATTTGTGGCTTTCCCATTCTTATCTTGTGCTACATTGTGTTGGCCCTTCTTCTTCCTACAGTTGACCTCACCATGCCTGTACTTATCACAATACTTGCATAAGGTAGCATTCATTTCTACCTCTACCAAGAGTCTAGAAAGGTTCAATCTAGACTTTCTCTTAGCATTTTAATCAACCATTAGTAGTTTTCCAACCAAACTTCCTATCTTGCTCAAACCCTTAGGACTCCAACATTTGAAATCAAGCCCAGAAAATTTGATCTAGATTGGTACTGTATACAATTCATCTCTTGTAAACTCCATTTCAGAGCTCCAAACTTTCACAATGAAGGGTTTACTATCAAAGTGATAGATCTCACACTGAATTACATCATTTTCCCTACCTCAGAATCAAATCAGACTAGAAGAATTTTATTTTTTAGCATGGCAATTTTATTGATTCCATGCTTTGCCCACATCCTTTGGATATACCCCTGTAACACAACAAAAGGTGGGTGTGCACCTAGAATATAACACACCACTGCCGTTTTCCAATAATCAATTTCAAAGCTAATATCTTCTAATTCAATGTCAATGATGCGAGAATCACCATGCGGGGAAGTAGTAACATACTCCAATTTGAATCCGACATTTGACACCTTCTAGATGTCAAATTTATCCCAAATAGATAGTTTCTTCACTGGTTCTATCCTTTCTTCTTCATCTATCATATCTGCCCATGATTTTCTCCCACTATTTATTGGAGATTGTAGCCCAGCACTTGTTGAAACTTGCATGACATTGTTCCACAATTTCTGAGCTTGAATTTGGGAAATCTGCTCACTCTCTTTTGGACGAGTTACTATTTCATTGATTTCCGATCCTATTCGAATCTCTTTCCTATATGGCTATAGCTTCCTTATTCTTCTGCCCTCGAAGGGCATTACCTTGGGTAGACATCGTCTGAGCTTGAAGAGCTTTCTGCGACGGCATGCTTGCCCTCTTCCATGGCCGGCGCAGGTTAGCAAACGTGCGCCGAGAGAGAATACATGCCTCTTATTATGAGATAAAGATAGTTAATTATAAAAAATGGCAAAAAGCATATAATCCCTATGCTTTCTGGAAAAAAATACCTTAGTTAATTTAATTACTCTGTGGTATGGAAATACGCTTACAGTTCCTTTGTGGTTCTAAAAGGTAATACCTTTTCAATGAGGTATTTAAACATTAACAGATGGAAGCACGGATAGGAAGTAAAATGCTAACTTTTTAAATTAGAAAAAGTTTTACCGTATTTTAGCTTGGCAGAGAATGACAAAAAAATGCAAATTCAATTCATATGGTTCTTTGAAATCCCCTTATATTTTTTTGGAATTTGCATTTGAGGTCAACGTACTAATGGAAACTAAAAGGGCTAATGAACGTGTTTGAGACGTTTTCTGCTTATCACATCACAGCAATAAGACAAAGAATTGATAAAAATGTAGAAATTTCTCATCGGCAAAAGCAAATCTGTAGCTTAGCTTGGAAAGCTACTTTAATAGCAGAGGCGGAACCAGGATTTGAACGCGACGGGAGTACCACCAACTTTTAATATGCCAATAATTAAGGATAAAATTTTGTGTGCAGTTCTTTAAGAAACTAATAAGTATGACAACTTATCCGTAATATATAAACAATCCGAAATTTTTAAAGAAAGAAAAAGCACTAAGCAAAGAGTGAAAGACTACTTTGCAAAATAGGTGCTATAGGAAGCAATGTTGATAGAAGCGGTGTCGCTCGGCACTGCTTCTTTAATTTTTCTTATTATATATATATGGTTAAGTAATATGCAAAAATAAACATTGTTATCAGTGTTTTGTTATAAAATATTTTGACAAAACTGATTTACTAGGTCCGTAATGAAGCCTTCAATTTTGCGTAAGAGGCCAAGGTTTCGAAACCTGCAAGGTTAAAAGGACAGAAACTATCATAGAATCTAAAAATGTAAAAGAAAACAAAAGAAGAAAGAAACAAATGCTAATTTTGCTTGAACTAGGTCTCGAACGCTAGACCGAATGGTAAGGAAAATGTAAAAGAAAACAAAAGAAGAAAGAAACAAATGCTAATTTTGCTTGAACTAGGTCTTGAACACTAGACCGAATGATAAGGAAAGTTGGAAGGATGCTTGAACAAGCAGCTCAACCACTGCTGCCATGCATCTTTTGTTTTTTAGGAGGGCTAAGTAAATTATTTAAGGGGTCCTATCTGGATATACAGTACACATAAAATTTATATATACACTATTTCTGCCGAAGCTAACGGTTCCGGTGACCCCTCTAATGACCATATAGGTCCCCCAATTAATAGTACAAGTAATAGGTAGTTAAACTTATTACGTATAGCATATTGCATTGAAAAGGTTTCAGAAATTCCCATATATTTCATCCCTCACGTCAAGCATCTTAGCCTTAAACATGTACTCCGACATAGATAACATACAAATGCACTTTTTATAACTTGCACATGCCAGGGCACGGTGTATAGTTAGAAATCTTACACTTGTTTCTTCTTTTATCTTTTTTCCTTTTTGAAGTGAGGAAGGCTCAAATAAGAGGAAGAAAATGAAAAAGGTTGGTGAGAATTAAATGTCGCACTTGTAAATACTTATTAGAGGACACGCTTTTTGCTTTTTCAAAGAGGAAGCGGTAAACGTAATGATAGGAATATTATTAATAACCATTAAGGAAACAATCAAACTAATTTACTAATGAATTGAAGACTTGACTGTGTCCCATTTGAGTATTCGAGAGAATACCAATTTGGTAGTCAAATTTCTCGGATCGTGACACACGTTAAATGAATTGTAGCTGACGTGTATGGTGGGGGGCAGCAAAATTATTCAGTACGATTAGGAGCGACTTGAATTTAGACATATCTTTGAAATTTATGCTTTTATTCATGTGATTTTGCACCATTTGGTACTTGTTCTTTGAACACCGTCCCTTGTCCTTCACATAAAACGGTCCTGGGCCCAATGATAACCAAAGACAAAAACAGAAAAACAAGGCATCTACTACTTTCCATCGTTTTGGTGACTATTATTTCAAATGGATGATGAAAGATATGATGTTTGGTGGGCGAGATTCTTGCTTTAGTTAAATAGTACCTATGGGAAGTAAGGGGAGTAAATTGTAATGTTCCCTAATATATATCATCGCGTATAAAAGCTGTGCGATGAAAAAATAGAAGGAAAAAGATGATTAAAATGATAGCGGAGAAGTTAGAATAATGAACAAAAAAAGGTTAACACTTAAGTTTGATTACTTAAAAAGAATTTGAACTTTTGAAACTTGTGAAAATGTTATACAATGACATTATTTTAATTTATTGATATAAACATCTAAAACTATAAAGATTATAATGTAAATAAGAAAAGAACGTATAACACAATATGGTGCTAATTAACTACTCCATATACTAATTAATTAGTCCTTTTCTATAAGAGAACAGATAGGAGGGGAATGGCAGATTGAGATTGTATTTTCCAAATTTACTTCTTAAAAGGGAAAAAGACAATGGGCTGGACTGCACCTTATTCTGTTGCATCAAGTGGCCTAAGAGTACATACATCCAGCAACAACTTGCTAACGTCGATATCGTACGTGACAATGATATTGGGCTCTCTTTCCTGTTAATTCTGGTGACAGCTGCTCACTTTTCTGCATTGGACTGCAGCTCTGTAATCCAAAAGCAAAAGCAGAACTACAACTTGATGCCTAAATCTAACACTGCAAAATCAACTTCTTTCTATGTAAAATGTGTAATTCTATGCAAATATGTATTGGATTGGAGTATGTCTGTTTTGGGCCTTGGCTTCGCAGGAACACACATTTCCCATTTCCCATTTCCCATGCCCAATTCGTTCTTCTCATTGCAACAATAGCATGGGCTCAGAGTAGGCTGTAGTATGGATAGAAGCAGTGCAATGTGATCAATACTGACCCAAGTGCACACGTTTTTTCAAAATCACTCGTGCTTTGATATATGAATTTAAGCTAGCGTTTGGATATAGATTTGGTTGAAACTTGGAAAAAAATATTTTTGAAGTTGTGTTGAAAAATAATTTTTGGAAGTTGAAGTTGTGTTTGGACATGCATTTCATTTGAAAAAAGTTGAAGTTTTGTGAGGCGAAGAAAATATTTCACCCAAAAACTACTCTAAACCAGTTTTTGAGAACTTGAATTTTGTTTTTCAAATTTTTCTCAAAAATTGATCATATTTTATGAACAAACAGTGTTTTCGAAAAGAAAAGTGAAAAAAGTATCAAAAATTTATGGCCAAACAGAAGCTAAGCTATAAGAGTGACAGTGCTCACAATATTTACATAATCAGTTACTTAAAAGTAATTATATGTAAATCTCTATTATAAACGTTTACATAGTAATGTTCTTACAGTATTAAACTAAACTATACTGATAGTGTTCTATATACTCTTTTTGTACCAATTTATGTGTCATATTTTTTTATAGTTTATCCTAAAAAAAATACCATACTTCTTTATTTAAAATAATTTAACTTAAATTTTCTATTTTGCCTTTAATGGGATGATTTGCCGCCATACAAATGTCTATGGTTTGTTTAAGACCAAAAATTTCAAAAGTCTTATTTTTTTAAAATAGTTGTGCCGAGTCAAATACCGCCATTTAAATCCTTGATATGTAGTGCTTTTCTTCTTTCTATCACAATTCACAAGCATAAACCAGGGTAAAGCAGCTGATTCTTTAATTTGTCTTGACTTCTGCCACAGATACTCCTCTAATACAGAATGTTTGTAACTTAGTTTATGGTGGCAGCAACTAGCTCAACTAAATCCAAAAGTTTCGATTATTGTAACAGCAGTATATGATTTTCAGGACCACAGATCCATAAGGGAAAAGATATAGTCCTACTTGTGTTAGGGCGGTCCATACCTATGGAGTATAGGCCGTCTTTTAATAAGTATATACATATTAGCCCCAAATCAAAGCCATTTTTCTCTCGAATGAGTACGCAACTGCCAAAACTCCATAATCAGAATCCTATAACTATAAGATAGGGAAAGAAATTGACGGCACATGAATTACGTGGGAAAGTAAGTGTTTGATAGTATCAAACGATATTATTTTTCTTTCACAATAGATATGAGTTTTACTCTTCCATGTTACTTCCTCTGCTCCTTTCTTTGTATATGTAATAAAATTTAAAATTAGAAAAGGTTCTCTTTCCAGAAACTTTTTGGTGTTCGTAACCCCTGATCAAATATCCGCAAGCAATAATATTCTGCTCATAATCAAGGAATCTTCAACAAACTTATCTTATCTTAAACAGACATATTCCCTCTAATTTGGGGTGTTAAGTTTAACCCAAAAAATGTAGTTATTATTATTTTTAGCCTGCACCAGAAACTATTTATATTTGGTGAACAAAAAAGTTTATAAAATTTGTATAATTTTTATATTGCACATACAAAATGTATATATATACAAAAAATATATAAATTTTATATATTTTTACGGTTATTATTTTTACATCGACTATATGGTGTCATTTTTCAAAAAATGTAATACATTCAACTTGTCAACACGTCCAAATTTGACTCATGCACCAATTTGATACCTAATGGTGATTATTTTGAGATATTTTTTCTAACTCGCACAATTAAATTGGATAGATTAAATTACTGCCCGTTGTAATTCACTCATCATAGCCAATTAAGACAAGTTAAATACGACTGCTTATTGATTGAAAGCGTTTCAATCTGTACAAACTTGACAATGTATATCTGTTCAATAGACACCGTTATTTGTGATAATGGACTATTCGGTATTATCTCTAGCTCAACCATTCTTTCTGCAAGTTCACATAATACATGACATCATGATCACTTTTGTAACGACATAATCGGTCGTTTTGCTTTCTAGATCCTCGTGCCCCTAAATAAGATACCCCGTATGTGCTTTTAATTATTTATAACCTGCGGGGATGGTTAGTTCGAGATTTGAAAAGGTTCAGGTTGAAATCGGAATACTTGGCTCGTTAGTTTGACTTTAAAGGACTAAATTTGACTTTGGTCAACATTTTGAATAAACGACCTCGGAACCAAGATTTGACGGTTCCAATAGGTTCGTATGTCGATTTTGGACTTGGGCGTATGTTCGGATCGGGTTTTGGATGACCCGGGAGCGTTTCGGCGCTTAATGTTGAAACTTGGCTTATTTAAGGTTTAAAAGTTCTTTGAATTTGGTTTGGAGTAGGTTTTGGTGTTATCAAGGTCCGTTTGTCATTTCGAACCTCGGAATAGTTGCGTATGGTGATTTAAGACTTGCACGCAAAAATTGGTACCTTTCCGAGTAGTTTAAGTATGAATCGGCGCGTTCGAAGTGAGTTGGAAGAATTTGAAGTTCATAAGTTGATTTCCATTGGTTTTGGGTTGAGATTCTTAGTTTCTATGTTGTTTTCCGCGTTCCGAGGGTGTGAGTGGGTTTGTTTTATGTTTACAAACTTGTGGGTATGTTTGAACGGGGCCTCGGGGGGCTGGATGCAGTTCGGACGATGCGCGGATGCCGTTTGGCATTGGGTGACCAGTTAAAGCATCCAGCTTCTGGTGCAATCGCACCTACGGAGGGCCAACCGTGGTTGCGAGCTCGCAGAAGCGAGCCAGCATCCGCAGAAGCGTCCCAACGTGGGCTTCCCAGTGGTCGCAGAAGCGGGGTTCTTGGCCGTATCTGCGAAGGCGCAGATGCGGGGAGGAAATCGCAGAAGCGACCAGGAGCGCAGACGCGGTTCACGTGCCGCAGATGCGAGACTCCGCGCGCATAAGCGTGAAGGGCTAACTTGGGCATGGTCCGCATCTGTGAGGCTTTGTCCGCAGAAGCGGAAGTCCTCGAGGCACAAAGGTTCATTTATTATGGGACTTAAGCCATTTCTAACCCATTCTTCTCACTTTCTGGGCGATTTTGAAGCTTCTTGATAGGGGTTTCACCTAGCAATTTAGAGGTAAGTAATTTCTATTCAATGTGAGTTAAATACATAGATTATGGGGTAGATTTTAACATGTAAATTTGTGAAATTTATGGGTTTAGATGAAAAACCTATGTTTTGATAAATATGGAATATAGCCACGAAAATGGTTATGGAATGGGATGAAAATTATATATTTGAGTTTGTAAGGTTATGAGTAACAACTTTCTTCAAACAAATTCGGATTCCGGGCATGTGGGCCCGGGGTGAATTTCAAGAATCATCCAATTTGGGTTGGAGAATTACTCTAATAGCTAAATCATTAACTTTTGAGCGTATATTGATTAATTTATATAACATTTGACTAGTTTCGGATTGTTCAGCACCAAGTTGAGGCTTTAGGGTGAATTTGAGGCTGGAAAGCCAGCTTTGAGACAAGGTAAGTCTCTTGCTTAACCTTATAAGAGAATATTTATCCCATAGGTGATTTGAATTGCTATTTGCTTCTAATTGTGGTGGCTACATATGCACGAGGTGGCGAGAGATAGATGCATCTATGGTTCGTACCGCTCAACCCTCGGCAGTGTACACATTATTCTGGATCGGGTCGTATGACCTCGGCATAATCGTGGGTGATAACACTCGAAGTGTAATCATATATTTGATATCTTTTCCTGGCTTGAGAGGCTAAAATTGTATAAGATAGAAAATTATTTGGGACTTACCATGCGCGGAAGAATTATTCACTTCCTGCTTGTTATTGGGTTATTATTATTATTTGCATAATTCATGCTTATTAGAATTCTGTATTTTTTTTTTTGTTAGCCCATAGTAAGTGTCGATGTCGACGTCTCATCACTACGTTTTTGAGGTTAAACTTGATATTTACTAGGACATGTTGTTTATGTACTCACACTACACTTCTGCACTAACCGTACATGATCCGAGACAGGTGCATCTGGCGGTCACCCCGGCGCGCATCCCCGATACCCTGAGGCCTAGTGGTGAGCTGCTTCCTGAGCCATTCTGCAGCACCTAAAGCCTTTCTTTTGTACTTATTTTCCGTCTCCGTTATTTTAGACAGTAGTTAGAATTTTGTATAATCTACTAGTGTTCATATATTTGTGACATCAGGTCTTGGCATACACTCTAGTAAACTTTATAGTTTTGGAGTATTTTTATATCTATGATTGCACTCAGTTGCTTCCATTTTATTTATTAAACTTTCTACTTCTCAAATCACTTAATAAATGAAATTTAATTACTTGGAAATCTATTAAAAGGAGTAATCACGTAGTTAGTTCACTGTTGGCTTGCCTAGCATCGACGTTGGGCGCCATCACAACCTATAGGAGAAATTGGATCGTGACAACATGATATCATTGCACTAGGTTCACGTAGGTCTCACAAGTTATGAGCAGGTCTAATAGAGTCTTGCGGATCGGTGCAGAGATGTCCGTACTTATTTTTGAGAGGCTATAGTGTGTTAGAAAACTAATCGTTTCTTCATCTCCTATCATGTAGTTGATGTTGTGCTAAGTGTCATTCTCTTATTCTCTCATAGATGGTGAGAACGCACGTGGCAGATGTACCTGATCATGAAGAAGTTGCTCCCTCAGTTGCTAGAGGTCGAAGTAGAGGCCGAGGGAGGGCTCCGACTCGTGGTAGAGGACGAGGGTGTCCCAGAGTTGTTCCAGTCATGCCACCAATGGATCCAGAGGATCCTATTATTGAATAGTAGGGAGAGGCGCCTGCAGCAGAGCCAGCCCCGGTGGATTTCATGTCCGCACATGTATTCCAGGAGGTCATGGTTCGTATGTTGCGGTTCATGGATTCTATGACTCAAGGATGGTTTATTTCCAACAGACCTAGCCATATCTCAGGGGGAGGGGGAGCACAGACCCCTACCACTCAGGCTCCAAGGTATGCAGCTGCCGTATATCAGACCCAGGGCGCACTACCTGTAGGCGGAGCTTAACCAGTTATAGTAGCTATACCTGAGCCCAGACCAGATGCGGCCGACGATCCACAGAAGCTATTGGGCATATGGACCAGGCTTCATCCTTCTGGCTTTGTAGGTGAGTGACATGAGGATCCCCGGGACTTTATTGATTGGTGTTGGGATAGACTACACAACACGAGGATATTGGAGTCCCACGGTGTGGACTTTACCACCTTTCAGATGGTGGAAATATTATATTCTTGTAATAGCAGCAGGTTCTCCTCCCATGACTTGGGATCAGTTCACACGCCTCTTCTTGGACAGATATATTCCACCCTCTCAGAGGGAAGAGTTGCGGTTTCAGTTTGAGCAGCTTCAGTAGGGCCAGATATCAATGACCGACTATGAGGCGAGATTCTCTGAGTTGTCTCGACCTTCACTTATGATACTTCTTATCGATGCAGAGAGAGTGTGGAGGTTTGTTTCCGATTTGCACTCTGGTATCTAGGACACCATGGCTCGAGAGGTAGAGATAGGGACTACTTACGGTCTAGTTGTGAAGATAGCTCGGAGGATCGAGGATGTCCGTCAGCGGAGTCGAGAGCAGGCGACGAGGGATAAGCGGTTTCAATATTCTAGAGAGTTCAGTGGTGCCCCGGCTGGGGGCATATGTCTGTTCATGAGGGGTCGGTCTAATAGGCTCACAAATCCAACACCGCCGCCTCCTCGGGGTGCTCCAGTGCGACCTTATTTCATCTCCATGCCAGAGAGTTCCTACCGCCCACCAGCTATTCAGGATCCTCCTGTGGGTATTCAAGCCATCAGGGTCAGACTTCAGGTCAACAGTCTACCGTATCGAGAGGTTGTTTCGAGTGCGGGGACCTTAGTCATGTGCGGAGCTTCTGCCCTAGGCTTCAGGGCAAGGTAGTGCAATAGGGTCAGCAGCCTATGATTCTAGCACCAGTTGCCCCACCTGTCGTCCGGTTGCCTAGAGGCGGAGGGCAGGTGGATAGGGGTCGTCCTAGAGATGAAGGCCAGACAGGAGGCGCTCCAGCCAGATTATATGCCTTCCCATCCAGACCAGATGCAGTGGCCTCAGATGTCGTGATCAAAGGTATTATTTCTGTCTACGGTAGGTATGATTCATTACTATTTGATCCAGGGTCTACATATTCATATGTTTCGTCTATGTTTACTCATTTCCTGGAGTTTGGTGAGTCCTTGGGTACTCCTGTTTATGTGTCCATAAAGTGGGCGATTCTGTTATCGTGGATCAGATCTATCGGTCCTGCATTGTTACTTTCTGTGGTTATGAGACCCGAGCGGATCTTCTGTTGCTCGATATGACCGACTTTGAGGTCATCCTAGGCATGGACTAGTTGTCTCCATATCATACCATCCTTGATTACCATGCCAAGACTGGTGCCTTGGCGATGCCAGGGTTACCTATATTGGAGTGAAAGGGTTCATCTGTCAGTATATCCAGTCTGGTTATCTCTTTTTGAAGGCTCGACACATAGTCGATAAGGGTTGCTTAGCTTATCTAGCCTATGTTCGAGATACTATCGCAGAGACTCCGGCGATTGATTCAGTGCCTGTAGTCCGGGAGTTCTCTGATGTGTTTCCTTCTGATTTTCTAGGCATGCCACCAGATCGCGATATCGATTTCTGTATTGATTTGGCTCCAGGTACCCAGCCGATCTCTATTCCACCATACCGCATGGCTCCGAAAGAGTTGAAGGAGCAACTTGAAGAGTTGCTAGTAAAGAGGTTCGTCAGACCAAGTGTATCTCCCTGGGGTGCACCGGTGTTATTTGTGAAGAAGAAAGATGGGATTGTGTGGATGTGCATTGATTACCGCCAGTTAAACAAAGTTACCATTAAGAACAAGTACCCGTTTTCTCATATTGATGATTTGTTTGACCAGTTGCAGGGTTCTAGGGTGTTCTCCAAGATCGACTTGAGATCGGGGTACCATCAGTTGAAGATTCGGAATTCGGATGTTCCGAATCGACTTTCCAGACTAGATATGTCCATTATGAGTTTCTACTGATGTCTTTCGGTTTGACTAACGCCCCGACGATTTTTTATGGATTTGATGAACCGAGTGTTTAGGCCATATATTGATTCGTTTGTCATTGTCTCCATTGATGACATTTTGATCTACTCTCGTAGCATGGAGGAGCACGAGCAGCATTTGAGAGTGGTGCTTCAGAGTGCGGGAACAAAAGCATATGCTAAGTTCTCCAAGTATGAGTTCTGGTTGAATCCTGTGGTATTCTTGGGGCATGTTGTATCACGCGAGGGTATTAAGGTAGACCCCAAGAAGATTGAGGCAGTTTAGTGTTGGCCTCGTCCTACCACAGCGACTGAGATCTGGAGCTTCCTAGGGGTTAGCAGGTTATTATTGTCGATTTGTGGTGGGCTTCTCATCTATTTCATCACCTTTGACTAGATTAAACCAGAAGGGTGCCCTATTCCGATGGTCTAATGATTGTGAGGCAAGCTTCCAGAATCTCAAAACCATATTGACTTCAACACCAGTGTTAGTGTCGCCTTCCGGTTCAGGGATATATACAGTGTATTGCGATGCTTCACGTGTTGGGTTGGGTTGTGTATTGATGCAACAGGGGCGAGTTATTGCATATGCTTCACGTCAGCTGAAACCCCACGAGAAGAATTACCTTGTATACGATTTGGAGTTGGCCACAATCGTTTGTGCTCTCAAGATCAGGAGGCATTATCTTTATGGGGTGTCCTGAGAGGTTTACACCAATCATCGCAGCTTGCAGCATTTGTTCAAGTAGAGGGATCTCAATTTGAGGTAGCGTAGGTGGCTTGAGTTACTAAAAGATTATGATATTACCATCTTTTATCATCCGGGCAAGGCTAATGTAGTTGCGGATGCCTTGAGAAGAAAGGCGGAATGTATGGGCAGTTTGGCATTCATTTCAGCAAAGGAGAGGCCACCAGCTTTGGACATTCAGTCCTTGGCTAACAAACTTGTGAGGTTGGATATTTCGGAGCCCAGCCGAGTTCTTGCATGCGTTGTCACCCAGTTTTCACTATTCGAGTAGATCAAGGCTCGTCAGTTTCATGATCCGCACTTGTTGGTTCTTAGAGAGACGGTGGTGCGAAGGAGGTTATTATAGGTGAGGATGGTATTCTGCGACTCCAGGGTCGCCTCGTTCGCTCATCGGATGGTTTGAGCTCGGCAAGGCTAAGTTATACGGTACTAATGTAGTGAATGATGCCTTGGAAAAGGTAAATTTGATTCAGGAGCGGCTTCGCACAGCACAGTCTAGACAGAAGAGTTGTGCGGATCAGAAGGTGTGTGATTTATCATTTATGGTGGGTGAGAAGGCTCTCTTGAAAGTCTCGCTGATGAAGGGAATCATGAGGTTCGGGAAGAAAGGCAAATGGAGCCCAAGGTTTATAGGTCCACTTGAGGTGTTGAGACGAGTTGGGGAGGTTGCTTATGAGCTTGTTTTGCCTCCCAGTCTATCGGGAGTTCATTCGGTTTTCCACGTGTCTATGCTCCGGAGGTATCGTGTCGATAGGTCGCATGTGTTAGACTTCAGCACGGTTCAGCTAGATGAGAGCCTCGGTTATGAGGAAGAGCCAGTTGCCATTGATGACAGACATGTTCGCCAGTTGAGGTCCAAGAAGCTTTCTGCGGTAAAAGTTCAGTGAAGGGGACAATTAATCTAGGAGTCAACTTGGGATGCCGAGGAGGACATGCGGAACAGATATCCACACCTATTCAGCACTCCAGGTATGATTCTACACCCGTTCGAGGACGAATATTTGTTTAAGAGGTGGAGAATGTAACGACCCGACCGGTCGTTTTTTTTTCTAGATCCACGTTCCCCTAAATAAGACTCTCTGTATGTACTTTTATTGTTTTATGACCTGTGGGAATGGTTAGTTCGGGATTTGGAAAGGTTCGCGTTGAAATCGGAACACTTGGTTCTTTAGTTTGGCTTTAAAGAGCTAAGTATGACTTTGGTCAACATTTTGAGTAAACGACCTCGGAACTGGGATTTGACGGTTCTAATAGGTTCGCATGTCCATTTTGTACTTGGGCGTATGTTCGGATTGGGTTTTGGATGACCCGGGAGCGTTTCGACGCTTAATGTTTAAAGTTGGTTTATTGAAGGTTATAAGGTTCTTTGAATTTGGTTTGGAGTAGGTTTTGGTGTTATCAAAGTCCATTTGTGATTTTGAGACTGGGAATAGTTCTGTATGGCGATTTAATACTTGCACGCAAAATTTGATGCCCTTTCGAGTAGTTTAAGTATGAATCGGCGTGTTCAGAGTGAGTTGGAAGAATTTGAAGTTCATAAGTTGATTTCCATTCGTTTTGGGTTGCGATTCTTAGTTTTAATGTTATTTTCCGTGTTCCGAGGGTGCGAGCGAGTTCGCTTTATGTTTAAAAACTTGTGGGTATGTGTGGGCACGGCCTCGGGGGTCCCGGATGCCATTCGGACGATCCGCGGAGGTCGTTTGGCATTGGGTGACCAGCTGAAGCATCCAGTTTCTGGTGCAACCGCACCTGCGGAGGTCTAGCCACAAGTGCGAGCTCGCAGAAGCGAGCCAACAGCCTCATAAGCGGTCCAACGTGGGATGCCCAGTGGTCGCAGAAGCGGGGTTCTTAGCCGCTTCTGCGAAGGCGCAGATGCAGGAAGGAAATCGTAGAAGCGACCAGGAGTGCAGGTGCGGTTCACGTGCCGCAGAAGCGGGATCGCAGATGCGAAACTCCACACACAGAAGTGGGAGGGTCTAAATTGGGCATGGTCTGCATCTGCGGGGCTTTGTCCACAGAAGCGGGGCCGCATATATGGCCATGGAGGCGCAGAAGCGAAAGTCCTGGAGGCAGAATGGTTCATTTATTACGGGACTTAAGCCAGTTCTAACCCATTCTTCTCACTTGTTTAGAGGGTTTTCACCTAGCAATTTGTAGGTAAATAATTTTTATCCAATGTGAGTTAAATACATAGATTATGGGTAGATTTTAATATGTTTATTTGTGAAAATTATGTGTTTAGATCAAAAACCTAGGTTTTCATAAAGATGGAATTTAATTACGAAAATGATTACGAAATGGGATGAAAATTATATATTTGAGTTCGTAAGGTTATGGGTGACAACTTTCTTCGAAAATTTACGGAATCCGGGCACGTGGGCCCGAGGGTGAATTTGAATAATCTTTCAATTTGAGTTGGGGAATTACTCTAATAGCTAAATCATTAACTTTTGAGCGTATATTGATTAATTTATACAATAATTGACTAGTTTCGGATTGTTCGGCACCGAGTTGAGGCCTTAGGGTGATTTTGAGGTCGGAAAGCGAGCTTTGAGACAAGGTAAGTCTCTTGCCTAACCTTGTAAGAGAAAATTTATCCCATAGGTGATTTAAATTACTATTTACTTCTAATTGTGGGGGCTACGTATGCACGAGGTAACGAGTGTCCGTGCGTAGTTACTAATTATGCTTATGTACGGGTAGTTTAGGACCCGAATCATAAAATTCTTATAATATTTACACCATACTTGTTAATTGAAGTGCCTAAATTATATTGGAACTTCATAAAGGAATTGTAAAAGAGCAAATTTCACTTACTTGAGTTTTGGCAAGTTACTTGGCCATTAATAAGAATTGTGTTTCGTTTAACATTAGCCTTGTATTAGCTCTTAAATCGGTTCTTTATAATGTATCATCTATTCTTGTGGAGCGGGCCGAACACTTCGGCAGTAGATAGATGCATCTATGATTCGTGTCGCTCGACCCTCGGCAGTGTACACATTATTCTCGACCGGGCCGTACTTCCTCAGCATAATCATGTGTGATAACACTCGAAGTGTAATCATATATTTGATATCTTATCCTGGCTTGAGAGGCTAAAATTGTATAAGACACAAAATTATTTGGGACTTACCATGCATGAAAGAATTATTCACTTCTTGCTTGTTATTGAGTTATTATTATTTACATAACCCATGCTTATTAGAATTCTTTATTTCTTTACTATTAGCCCATAGTGAGTGTCGATGTCGACCCCTCGTCACTAGTTCTTTGAGGTTACACTTAATACTTATTGGGTACATGTTGTTTATATACTCACACTACACTTCTAAACTAACCGTGCAGGATCTGAGACAGGTGCATCTGGCGGTCACCCCGTCGCGCATCCCCGATACCCTGAGGCCTGGTGGTAAGTTGCTTCCTGAGCCGTTCTGCAACACCTAGAGCCTTTACTTTGAACTTATTTTCTATCTATGTTATTTCAGACAGTAGTTAAAATTTTGTATAATCTACTAGTGCTCATACACTTGTGATACTAGGTCTTGGCACACTCTCTAGTAGACTTTATGATTTTGGAGTATTTTTATATCTATGATTGCACTGAGTTGCTTCCATTTTATTTATTAAATTTTCTACTTCTAAAATCTCTTAATAAATAGAATTTAATTATTTGAAAACCTATTAAAAGGAGTAATCATGTAGTTAGTTCACAATTGACTTGTCTAGCGGCGATGTTGGGCACTATCACGGCCTTTAGGAAAAATTAGGTCGTGACAACTTTGTATGTTTAATGTACTATCATGGTTTCCTTTTGTTAGCATGTGGAACTACCTGCATTTTTTTAATTGTACATGTATATTTGATGCACGATAATAATGACACGTAAATATTCAAAATGGTATATATAGGCAGGAACATTAAATTAATTAATAAAAATTAATGTTATTACATCAGCATAATAATCGAATTTAAAGTGATGAAAATATTATATGTACTTATATTTTAGAAATAATTTGATTGTATCTTATTTTGTAGCCAATGTATTATATGTACTTATAGTTTATAAATATGAATGTCATTATATCTTACCCAAGATCTCTTTGGATGTGGTTAATTCTATGTTGAAAGTTCAATTCACTACTAGAAATCCGGTAAAAACCGATCAACGTTGGTCGGTAATGGCCAAAAACCGACCAAAACGCGATCATTTACATGTGGACGGTATTTTTGTGGTCGGAAAGGAATACCGACCAAAGTTTTTTGGAAATTACCGACCAACTTTGGTCGGTCAATTAAATTCAAAAAAATAATGCAAAAAATTCCAACCAAAGTTGGTCGGTTTTTTTCGACCAAAGTTGGTCGGTATTTTAATTATGTAATAAAAAGATTCACCATCTGGGAATCGAATCGGGGTCTGTACTATGGCAGGAAACTATTCTACCACTAGACCATTGGTACATTTTGTTTTAAGACTGTCTTTTATTTGATTTATACTCTTTAATTGTATTTTCGCAAGAAAATAATCGACCAAAGTTGGTCGGTTTTATTAAAAAGTAAAATTACCGACCAAAGTTGGTCGGTTTTTTTAAATGACCTATCGAATTAACCGACCAATTTTGGTCGGTTTTTTTAATGTTAATTTTTATTTATTTTAATTTAAAAACCGACCAAAGTTGGTCGGTTTCTTGAAACATAATTTTGTGGGACTCAAAAATAGTTTCCCACATTTTTGTGTCAAAGAAAACCGACCAAAGTTGGTCGGTTTCGTAAAAATAAAAAATATATATATATTTTGAAAAACCTACCAACTTTGATCGGTTTTTTAGTCGGTGTTTTGACCGACCTTGGTCTGTTTTTGTCGAATTTCTAGTAGCGATTGTTTCTCCAAAAAATATATTTATTATGAAATATTTTTATCAAACATATCTATCTTGAAAGACTTCTCAAATCACCTGAATGCTATTTTAACGTTGAAACTTTATCCAAATATGATGGCAAATTTCCATTAGGACAATAGTGTTGTGGTGGATCCATATTTAATTAAAGGGTGTCAACTGACACTAAAAATTACGTTGTTTTATTGAGAAATTATTTTATTTTATGTATATATATTATATGTTGAATTTCCTTAGCTTTTCCGTAAGTTTAATATTTTTTATTATATGTGTTCTTATTTCTCTTATGATTGTTGTGGTGATACCAATATTTACTAATATTGTCTCCCTTTGCTTTGCATCTTTCTTCTGGATTTCATGGTATTCCTATTTATCCTATGATTGTTGTTGTGATACTAATATTATTTTCTTTTTGTCATTTTGTCTTTTTATTTTTTTTTAAGCCGATGGTCTTTCGGAAACAGCCTCTCTACTCCTTCAAGGTAGGGGTAAGGTCTGCGTACACACTACCCTCCCCAGACCCCATTAGTGGAATTTTACTGGGTTGTTGTTGTTGTTGTTGAGTAAAAAAAACATTGACTCCATTTTTGAATCCTTAAATGCAATAAAAGACCCTAAATTTTAAACCAATCAGATTCCTTGCTCTAACACTATCACAATTTTAACTCTTCCGTAGATGCATATCTTCCATCTCTATTGTAATTCTTCATCATAAAAGAAATAAAGTAAGACTAAAAGAAAGGATCACTCTGAATATAAGAAAATGATTTTATTCAAAATCACAGAAAAAAAATAAAACTGAACAAGAAAAAGAGAGGAAACGACATGACAAATTGATTTTAACCATAATATTGATATTGCTACTATTGCTGTCACTACATAGTAGACTTTCTGCACTCAAGATATGAGTATAAGTGTGCAAGCTTTGAAGCTTCATGTCACGTCCCTAGTCGTTAACTAAGTACACGTGCGGCACTTGACAATTTTCTCACGTTCTTGGTATGCCAAGTCAGCCTTACTACACTCAAGATCGCTAAGAGAATGGTAGAAAGAACACAAGAGAATTGTTAAAGGAAGCTTTGTATTAGAGAAAACTTGAATTGTTTGCTTGATGAATTACAAATGAATGGCCTCCTTTATATACTAGTCTCCTAGGGGCTAGTGTGCAAATATTAATTGTTACACAAGTCCTTAATATTTACAAGATAAGAGCTTTCTCTAGAATTCTCTACAAGCCTAGAAGATTCCAAGGACTTTCCTAGCAAATCCATAAACATCTAGGATCTTCCAAAGGAAATGTCCATACTTCTCTAGAATCTTCTCACAAATGCAAGCATTCCTCCTATGTAAGCTTCCACATGGCATTAATATATGCCAAATGGCGCTTATGTGGCATGATGACATGGCGAGTCATCACACTCTCCCCCACCTAATATTGCGACGACCGCGGCGCAATGTTGCTGCATAAACTCTCAGATCTTATCTTTAAATTGCCATAAATATTCATAGTGTTCCCATGTGGCCTCCTCCGGTGATTGCCCCTTCCAATGGACGAGGAACATTGCGGTGGCT